>CABFOW010000125.1:120314-137368 GCA_902141385.1 Timema californicum
GGGGGGGGGGGGGGGAACACACGCGGACATAGATTGATGATTAGAGAAATCAATTACCGGGTGATGTTGTGCAGAAACACGGGGGTAGCTAGCTCATAAAGAACAATAGAGATACCTTTGAATTAATTTTAAGTTCATAAAATGAAAAAAAAGGGTCAAGTTAAAACATTTTGACAAGGATGATGTTTTGACAGCAATAAGAGACGCAACGCCGTTGAAAGTTAGCGAATACCAATTTACCTCAATTTAGGAACAAATGCTTTTCATACAGGTGTCATGTGGTATGATGCATTCTCAAATTTGATGGCAGGGTGCGTTAAAGTATACACATTGCAATAAAGGGTGGGTTGTAATAAATATACATTTTTAGTATTTTTAAAACTTTTTAAATGTTATGTCCAATGTTCAAGGAGGATAAACTATTTTGTAAAAAGACCCCTAAGTAACACCGACATAGATTCAAACCTCAATCTCCCCCCCATCGGCAGTCTAGTTTATTGCGAGACTGACGTCTTATACTATTCGATCACTGAAGCGGATACTGTTTTTTTTTAAATTACGCCTTACTAGCTGTTTAAATTGTAAAAGCTAGTGACTTAGGGACGAGGAAGGTTTAAAACTTAGAGGAAGTGTGTCTGCATTTGCCTGGAGATAGAATGTAAAATCATTTAGCAAAAATCAGCCTCAGTAGACCCGGCTGGGATTCGAGCATCAAAATCCCCTTAATCGGCAGTCTAGTTTATTGTGAGAGCTACGCCTTGCATCATTCAATCACCAAAGAAGGTGACTGATATAGTTGAGTGACACACTAAAATGGAGGCGATCCCAAATATCTCGAAGCGTGTACAGAAAGAAAGCAGGTTTCCTGCTTGCCTACTACCAGCGCCGATCAGCGCTGACCTGCGTCATAAATGAGTGTGTTTACAAATGGGACCTTTCATAGTGAAAGCAGGTTCGCGCTTATCAGCGCTGGTACTCGGCACCGGCAAGTTTACCGGAATGAGCAGTTACTTCTTTCTATAGTTGTCGGCGTCGAAAAATGTGTTCTTAAAGAGAAAATATGGTTGATATTGAAAGTTTGATTACTTTCGCATCAACTCACAAACAATTTTCATATTTGGAAATCTTTTTCTAAACACGAGATAACATGTTTTTATCGAACATATTTTCACTATAAGCCTATACATTATTTGTTTGGATTAGTTCCCAAGTTATGTGTTACTACCCTTTCTCACTTAAAAAAAATTAAAATTTCTCGTACTATAAATGAAAATGTACATAGAGGCTACGTTTAATAATTTGTAAAGCTGGGCAAATGACCAGGGTGCCAAATTTTAAAGGTTCAAAAGGAGATATTTAAATACAGAGTTTAAATAATTGTTAGCCTATCCCACCAGAAGAAAGACTTGTTAATAGTTTAAGGTAAGCTTGGTACATAATAATTTACTAAAACTATTATTTCTTATTTACTTAATATTTAGGTATTTAATTAATAATGATTAAAAATGCATATTTGAATTTATACTAATATTTATTATAGCTAACTATAGGTACAGCAAAAATTTGAATTAACAAATTTGTAAATCGGTTTAGAATGGAAAGGGACTATTAGTGGCGATGTTCAACCTCCTTTAAAATGTAGTTAAAGGTTTCTCAATTCATTCTAGTGTATTGAAAATATCTTAGTTTGTCTTGATTCAGGTCATTAATAAATTATATTCGCCATAATCTTTCCTATCACGGTTTATTGGATGTATACTGGTTTTTTCTTTTCAATTTTGAATGAACACTGTCAATAAGTAAAAACTCTTCATCGGATGATGAATTGGATTTCTTGACAACGGTAATAACATGTGACAACTAGCAGGTTTTAGGCTTTCGTTAGCGTCCTCTGTGTACACCAACACGCGCTGGACTTAAGCGACGATTGACGCTGGAAACCGGTAGGCTAAGCAGGCAGCCTGCTTTATTTCTGTACGCACCTTGTTGTTAGAGAGGCCAGCACAAAGAGCCAGTCAATCAGAGTACAAATTCCTCTCCGAGTGTTTTTTATATATCCAAACAAATCCACAAGATTATTTAAAAATACGTGTTTGTATAGATACGTTATTAGCGATATTTTTATAGGTATTAATAATATCTATCAGAAATGACAGCTTAATATCACATGACTTGGCGTATGGATACGTGAGATAGTATCTGGTAGCTTTTCTAGTTGTCAGATAATATTATTCCTATCAATATTTGACAATATGAGGCTTATCATTCAACGCAACATGTGATCTCAGTCATGGAGAGATTTTTTTGCTGCGCTATAACAACGGCTTGACCACACGCAGTTGTTGGTTCCTTTATAAAAATGGTCGTGCAATTCGAAAATAGAGAGCACAATAATTATTGTGTTCCAAGTTTCATCATATTCCAACTTTTTGGAGTGTCTAGCTTTGTTTTTGTGTGTTTGAATGTGGATGTCATAAGAGCAAAGGATTTCCCAATAGGCCTTTGTCCCAGCTTCCCATCAAGGCGTCAAAACAATGTTATCTCCAAGTTTTTTTTTACTAACGTACATCAAGGCCTTTCTTTAATACACTTGCTTGTAACATATAACAAGTTTTATCCAGTATTCCTGCGCTGAAGAAAATAGCTCATCATCTCCAACGTGTATTCATTTTTCCTTATGAAATTTGTGTAGTCATCATTTCACTTTATTTTATCCAGCTAAAGGACATTGTTCACCAAGAAAAGAATCAGAATTTTTTTTCATTTCGTTGGAATCTGTGGCAAAGTTATGTTAGTGTTTGGCCCGAAGAAAAGCTTAGGAGATTTTGTCTCATTATAAGTGGTGCTTATGCATATTTTGATTTTATAATAGGTTTGAACCTGCTATCCAATTAGTCAACTCAAGGCGCTAAGGCTGGCAGTGTAAACGTAACGCTTAGAAGGAATTCGTTAAGATGGGAGTGTATAGGATGCGAGTTAGTGGCAGTGTTTGGACAGTTTTTTTAACAATTTTTTTTGCCATAAACAATAAAATAGAAACATATAGGAGAAACAAAGAGTTTAATTTTCTTCGCATGATAACATCAACAGTGATGAATATCTTATTGAGATATTGAATAATATTATAGAGATATTTGATATTGACCCACGATACGGCGCCAATTATTATAATATTGAATTATATGCGCTAATGATGCCCCGCGATTGGGCGTAAATTATGGCGATACGGTATTTTATAATGAGTTATTTGACCCGTGATACGGCGCCAATTAAAGTGATACGGTTTTATATTGAGATATTTCCCTGTGATTGAGCACAATTTATAATTATATCTGGATTTTATTATGACGACGCGTACATGCCTTACTGCGCATTTGTACCCGGTTATGTTATCTGATTATATATGATAATTATAATTATGAAATAAGCAAGACTTAAGATGTTGCACACGATTTATTTATATGATTACACCTTCGGTACTGAAAATAAGATATAAAATGACACAGTTTTTGTTAAATTAGGGATTGTTTTTGTGTGATATTACACGTTCCGCGTTCTGAGTACTGTGTGCTATGTAGATTTATGTTACTGCTGTACTTAATATATTACCGGCACTTTCAATTATTGTCTTACTGCTGCTTAATAATATATTACCGGCACTGTTTTAACGAGCCGCGTGATGAATCGAACTCTTTTTCTGTGAATTACAATATGGATTCATACGCACAAGCTGCTTATATATGACCTACCTCTTGCCTCTTGGTCCCCTCGTCACCAGTGTCAAAACTAACAAATATAAAAACTGCTGGCAACCTGATGTTGTGAAGGCTGGCTTCCTGTTGGGTAGAGGGAGCCAGCATGTCACATGATTTTTCTAATACAACGAAGTTGATCTTTTAAAGAATTTTCATTTTAAACTTAGTGTATTGAAATTATTTGTAAAATCGCGTGACTCTCCATGTATGGTATTAAAAAGATATTTTATATACAATTCATTAAAAAAATACAATTCATCTATAAATTTTTAACTATATGAGAAGGGTCCAAAACAGTATTTTTACAATCTGTCATAAGCATAGTGACGTTAAAAGAGAATCTTTTAAAATGAAGAGAAAAAGTTGTTAAATTGTAGGATAACCTTGACATATATTCAAAAACTGTTGATATCACCATGCGAAGAAAATTAAACTTTATGTTTGTACTGAAGAAAAGTTTTATTTACTTTGGACAAAAAAAGTTTTGCAATAAAAACTGCATAAATACTGGCCTTTCTTGCTTTCCCTACACTAGCACCTTAAGTAAAAATCAATAAAAACGATCTAAATCGGGAAACACAACCGTTAGCTCTCAATGGGATTTATTAATATTGTATTTTATCATCTTTTCTCAGGATGAATGCAGGTGCATTTAATTGAAAGCCTCCCCCCACAAAAAATAAACAAATAAAAGGTAAAATATGAGACTTTTTGTATTTAAAAAACGTTATATTTTTGATGGATTTTTTTCTGTTGTGGATTTGATTAGTACTTCAACCTAGGCTATTTAAACGACCTAGCATAGCACCAAACCCATATTTAAAAAGCACAACTTGATGTGTTTGTAACCACCCCCTCCTCCCCGGTGCGCACACGGACAACGTAAATTCGACTACTTTTCCTCATCCTTATCCTACTGGTGTAAGAAATAGGCTAGCCCGAATAGTTAGTAAGACGCGGTGAAAAATAACGGTAATTGCCGATAGTGATTACAAACGTCAAGAAGCAAAAACAAAAAGTATAGGCTTAATGTACTGTAACTTCATCAACAGAAAAACCAGGCAAAAGAACAAAGCGTGAAACATGTTTACATATTTAAAAACTGATGTTTTACTGTTTTAGTTTAACTTTGAAAACGTTATTTTCTGTTATAATCTTAAGCTGAAGCAATGAGCCGTTCCTCCCCCTCTATTTTTTTTTATTGTGTTACTACCAATTTGGGCTATACGCATATGTAATAGCTATGCTAATGTATTAGGGATGAAAAATATTGAATTATAGAGACTTACCCGCATTTGCTTGAAGAAATAGTGGAAAAACCATTCAGGAAAAACCACCCTCATTACATCCTACTGAGATTCGAGCCCCGAGCTACCTGCCATCGGCAGTCTGGTATATTGTGAGAGTGACGCCATAGACCATGCGGACAATGAAGAGGGTCTCTTTAGTTATTGATCGTAAGCGTTGTGCGCACCAAACCAACCAGACCGGTGAAGAGGACACGCACTTGACCATACATATCTCGGAAATATTGATACACGTGGTCTTGTGATAAATATTGACACTAGTAGGGCAGGGCACGCGTGATAGGCCTGAGTCCAATCTACACCTCTCCAGGCGGTATTGGTAAAAACGATCGGCACACACCAATCAAATAACGGCACGCACCAATATTTCTCACTCCCGCACGACTTACGCTTGGACGCATACGAAAAAAAAAGTGACTGTCAATCATGCTGGCATATTTACCTGTGTGCTTTAAAAACAAACACGCACACGTAAAAAAGCAACTTTATGCAATGATTTATGAAAAGTTCGCTAATTTGAATAAAGATGAGGGAAATGGGGATTGAGTTTGAGATTTTAGCTTAACCCACTGAAGCTACTGCGTTTCTACCTTCCCTTGCACCCCTTCAAACACCCCGTCAACTTTTTACCTGCTTTCTTTTAACGCCGCGTCTTAGTAAAATACCTGCTAATGTTATAAGCATATGAACTAATTATGTTCATGAGTAAAGGATAAAAAAGGATACATTTAGAGGAAGTGTGCCATCATTTATATGGAGAGAGAGTAGGAAACCATTTTAGAAAAACCACCCTCAGCATATCCAATCAAGATTCGAACCCTGATCTTCCTGTCATCAGCAATCTAATATATTGCCAAAGTGACGCTTTAGATCATGCAGCCACCGAAGTGGGTTCTTATGTGCTTCACGTATCACTATCCATCTGAGATTTCTGAATATTTGCACTAACGGGTTGGACACAAATAAGGTATACTTTTTAGGAAGTGTACTCGTGTTTACGCAAAGGAAGGATGGGAAAACATTTAGGTTAAACCACCCTCATTAGACCCCAAGTGGAATCCGAGCCATCACCTTCCTGTCATCGGGAAAACAGACTAGATGCAACTGATGTGATGCCTTTGTCTGTGTGCTCATCGATGCGAGGAAAGCTAGGGCTGTTTAGTGATCTAGGTGTCTCGTGTTTGATTCGTGTCTTGAAAATATTTCACTGTAATTTTTTCCCCCGTTGGATAAATGATAAAACTAAGGCATTGAATGAGCATTAGATTTGAGAATAAAGCATTGTGAAACGTGAGAAACAGCTTGATTTTAGGCAAATGATGAATTAAATATAATACGCTAGCATGGAATAAAATGTACGACCTTGAATTTGAATCATTTTTTAATACGTCAGACCCCAAGTCCATTATCGGACTTAAAGAAGCGGAGGGTTCAAACCTAACCTATATGGACTGCCTTAGTTATATCTTGTGGCCTACCATACTCTTCCAAGTCATCTTTAAAATTCAACTTTTTATTCCTTTCCCCTTAGATTATAGAGTCAAAGTCATAAATGGCCGGAAAACTTTCACCAAAAGAACAAATAGTAGTATTTAAAAGGCAGAAAATCACAAAGATAAAAAAGGTCAACCACCATTACTCGCCTCTTCTATTTGAAAGTTTCAGACAAGAGCGCCGATCGTCCCCTTAATATTTCTTGTTAAATTACAGATTAACATATTATAAATAATGTATTAACACATGGTTATTTTTAAAGCACTAATTATATTCTTCTTCTATTACTAGTACGTTCGCATCTTTATATAATGAATGATGATTGTGAAAACTGTCATACTAAAGGGTTTCCGAATTCATAAAACATGGGTTGAGGTCTCTAAAAAAATGTATTTGTATGTATCTATGCATAAAAATTACAAAACGTATGAATTATCGCCGGGTTTTACTATAGTCGAATTTTCATAGAAAGTCCGTTACTTGAAAACTGATAGCTCATGTGCCCATAGTGGTGTAAGTAAAGATATTACAATTATATTTATATCCTTAATCCGTTTAACTAATAATTATTGGGTGACCTGGCTGTCTATGGGTCAGGTGTCAGACTTCTTTGTTGGGAGTCCGGGGTTCAATCCTCGATTCTGGCACAGATTTATCTGATTGCCAAACCCTTCCTTCACCTCTGACAAGACTTGTATTAATCACAACTTGTGAATGTGTAGAGTCCACCGTGGTTCGGATCCCACGTTTAATTGTAAGTTCTCCATTTCATCTTACAATCACCCCACCATTACACATTACCGTAAGTGCGTACAACCCGAACGGTTAGTAAGACGCAGTAGGCGATTTTTCTCTTGGGTACGACAACTGTTTAAACTTACTAACGACATATTCTAAGGTTTAGTGATTGGGAGGCTAGTTTAGAACAAACAAACTCTCATTAGTTTGGTTAGGGATGCGAAAGCTAAAATTATAAATCACATGCGGAAAGCCACAGCCAATAAAATATACCCGGCTGAGATTCGAACCTCGGCCTCCACGTTTATGTCAACAATCCAATTTATGGTGATGCTAACCCCTTAGACCATATGGCTACAAAGAGGGACAGTGCTTACTATAAATATGAAAGCTTCTAATAAGGTAGCTCACTCAAAATAGTAAAAGACTTCATATTATTACATTTTAATTTGTATATTTCCAAATTATTATTAATATTATATTACAAAAATAGTATTTTTGGGTTCAATTCCCAGTGCCAAGAATGTAATTTAGCAGAAATAGTATAAAGGTGTATCTTAAAATTACCTAGCGGTATGAACACTTAAAAAATGAAGGTGTAATCTAGTCTATTAATAGATAAATGAAGAGTTACAAAAAAATGCCAAGCCGTTATTTTGTAATAAATAATGAAATATTTTATCATGCTTGTATGCTTCGGTGGCCAAATGGTCTAACGCGCTACTCCCGCAGTA
Source organism: Timema californicum (assembly GCA_902141385.1). Classification (NCBI taxonomy): domain Eukaryota; kingdom Metazoa; phylum Arthropoda; class Insecta; order Phasmatodea; family Timematidae; genus Timema; species Timema californicum. The sequence continues at coordinate 128,343 of CABFOW010000125.1, forward strand.
GATTAGACTGCCAATGATGGGGAGATAAAGGTTCGAAACTCAGTCGGGTGTAATGAGGGTAGTTATTCCAAAATGGTTTACCACTCACCTTCTACGCAAATGCGGGTAAACTTCCTTTAAATATAGCCTACCCAATCCCCAAAACCATAAGCGTATATCCCGAACGGGTAATAAGATGTGTTGTTATAAAAATATATGTTGTTTTTTCAATTGCGATCTACTTGGTCGCTAAAGTGAGAATTCCCTTTAACTTGCGATTTTTCACAAACACATACCATTAAAACAACAGGGAAATGATTTTTCTTTTCAAGCAACACAAAATGACTTTACTTTCGGGAACATTTGTCAACGGCGTATAAGAGGGTATTTTTTTTCCTCTAAAAAAAATCTGATCGAAAGAAGAAAATCATACATCTTGAGAAGTTTGGATGGAATGTACTTATAAAAAAAAGTATTCTAAAACTTAGGTGCCGACGCAATATCAATCACGAATATTACAATAGAAGATCGAGGAAAAAAAACTTTCCATAAAAAACTTTTTTGTTTGAAAAATCCGATGCGACAGACTGGTTTGAGAGAGAGTATTGGTTTTGCATCTAAATGAGCTGAGAGGCACATCTGCTTCTACTTAATCAGAATGTCAAATACTTGATTTTAATCATTCCGACAAGACGCTCACAATAGCACGATCTTATGAAGTAATGAGTAATAAGTTCGTACCAAGGTAAAATGAAATAGACTTTTGGATTTTTATTGATAAAAAAACCCCATGATTTTCCAATATTGAGTTATCGATGATTTCACGTTTTACCATCAGGTTTGATATCTGATTATTTTTTTAATAGTATATTTAAAAGTCTCGTTGTCGACATTGTTAAATTATTTTCTCTTATTAGACCATGTGACTCTGGCTGACCTTCATGTGAGATGTGGGACCATGTTGCTTGGTTAAGTAATTAAAAGCGACACCTGATATTTATAAGGGATCCTTTTAACACATATGACTAGCCAACGTTATTTCATAGATATGTATATCATTATTTCAAATTCTAATATATCAAAATTCTAGACAATATTGATGTTTACTCTCTAATTTTTAAAACCTAATCCAAATTCATCACACTATTTTGGCACATTCCGTAATTTTTAAAGATTGCTTACAAATTTTGATAATCACGTTTTTACCGCATTTGTTCCCTTCGTTGAAAGTTTGACAAACACTGTCGAATTTCGAATCGGCTGGTATCGCCTCGCACCGTCTCAGAAATATTAGGCTAACTATTTGTGTTATTTTACTATTTTTATAAAAAATAATGTAAAAAAGAGACAATTCAATGCGATACGGACAGGTGTGTGCCAATCTTGACAGAACCGCTCTGACAGTAAATATAAAGGCCCCTCAGATACAGTAATCATACTCTAAACCAGTGGTTTTCAATTACCTGCAAGTCAAGGACTTCCCAAGAGGTTCTTTAAGATTGGTGGATCCCCCATTTTTTCTAATCATTATAATATATTATATGTATAGAAAATTGCCTCCTCCCTCTCCTTCTTCATATTAATAATTCATGTTAGAAAACCTACAAAATTGGGAATTTGGCACAGTAAATCCGAGTCAAATGTGTTTTTATATACTTTTATTTTTACAATAACTCTAGTTGTGATAATAATAATGAATATATTAGTAATAGTTAACACAAAAAAGGATAGTTAGGCCTACATAATAATGTATTAATTATGAAAAAGTTCAAATTTATTCATTTGAGTCTAGTATTAGTGAGGTTAGTAAAACTTTTTCTTTTTCCCATCACTTCTTGAAAATCAGGTTGAAGGCTGGACACCTTGACTCAAAAATCCGAATGCATGTCAATATTATTTTAATAATTGTTTTTCATGTAGCACAGTGTTGAGAAAGCTTATTCACACCAGTAAGTTGTACAAAAAGGCAGCAAATGTTTCAATTCTTTTCCAGCTAATTGATTTTTATCATCTTGATTATTATTATTATTATTATTATTATTATTATTATTAGCACCGCATCCTACGAACCGTTCAGGTTATACGCTTTTACGCTAATGTGTAATGGTAGGGTGATTGTAAGATGAAATGGAGGACATACAGGTTAACGTAGAATCCGAACCACAGTGGCGGCCTGGTATTCCACACATTCACAAGTTGTGCTTAATACACGTCTTGTCAGAGGTGAAGAAAGGGTTTGGTAATCAGATAAATCTGTGCCTTATAATCTTGATACACTGATGATTGGGATGCGAAGTAGGCACTGCACAAGAGGGTGAGGAGGATGGGAAGCTTTTCACTGATTAAGGTTAGGCCTACTGTTGTTTCGTTACTATTTTAACTTTTTATTTTGTTAATTTTTTGTGGTTGTCACGGACCCCCCCTAGGAACAGCTCGTGGACCCCCGGGGGTTACAGTGTTGGGCTAAAGTCATAGTAGGATATAAACGAGGCCGCATGAAGTGAGTAACGGAAGAATATGTTTCAAAATAGCATATATATACACAACATTATCTCATTTGATATGCTGTGTGCACATGCCTAAGATACAAACTCTTCCAGGCTTGGGTAAGGAGTGCTGTTAGTTATCATGGAGCCATGGTCGGAAGGACACCGTGAATTTGCAGTGGAGATTTGGTTTTAAAATAATGAATCTCCAATCACTGTGCAAAGAATCTTTCGATGCCATTTTGGGCTGGGGCGTCGTGACAAAGTACCTGATCACCGGACGATCGTAAGGTGGGTGAAACAATTTAGCAGCACCAAATCATGCTGTAACGCAAAAACAAAAAAAAAAACCTGGACGTCACGGAGTCAACGGACCTCTCAGCAGGTGCAGGAGGCCCAATAAAGGCTAAACCGATGTCCTCGGTGATCGGCCGTCAGGTATGCCTTGAAGCTGCAAATTTCGTCTCACATCCTGCACTGGATCATTCACGATGACCTGCATTTTCATCTCTACAAGATGCAGAAAGTGCAACAGTTGACACCACAAGATAAAGTTCACAGATGAACCTTCACCTCAAACTTTCTTGGGCGTTTGGCAGCTGAACCGCAGATCTTGAATAACCTCTTGATGTCTGGTGAGGCCCATTTTGAGCTCTTTGGAGGCATTAACAAGCAGAATTCTCGATATTGGGGACTGGTTAACTCATCCCAGATGTATGAAAAACCACCTCACAGTGAAAGTTTGACGGTATGGTGCAGCGTTGCATCGTACAGCATCATTGGCCCATATAAAGGAAGTCTGGGGTCATGCTGTTACTGTTAACAGCGATCATTTGCTCAGCTTTTGAACGAGTTTTTCCTTCCTGAGCTGGCCACCCAAAGCCTTCCATTGTTTCAATAATATGGGGCAACAGCCCATACTGCCCGCCAGTCCATGGCCGTCTTGCAAGGTGCGTTTCCCGGTCGACTGATTTCCAGATTTGGGGATATTCACTGGCCATCGTGGTCACTGGATTGGACCACCCGGACTTTTTTTTTGCGAGGGTACCTCAAGAGTCAGTTGTTCGCCGCACGCCCTCAATCGCTGACTGAGATGAAGGATCGCAAAATAAACGCAGTGTGCAACATTTCCTTAAAAATGTTGGATCGTGTGATGCAAGGTTTCGTCCACCGCTTTCAAGAGTGTGTTATGCGTGATGGTGGACACCTACCTGGCATAATACTCAAGAAATTAGATATGATGTTAATTAAATTAAAATGGCATATATTTGTCTATATACTGTTGCTATTTTTGAAATATATTATTCCATTACTCACTTCATGCTACCCCATTTATATACTACTAGGAGTTTAGCCCAACCCTGTATATAGGTTTTTTTTTTACCTAAAAGATAACGTATGTATATGTCAAAAATATTTTCTGACACAATAACACGAAGGTATAGGTTTCCAAACCCCCTCCACACTTCCTATACCTATTCTTAGATTCCCCTTCCCCAGTTTTTTTTTCTCGTTACCGCGGGTAGTGTAACAACAACATTAGCCCGTATTTCAAAGCTGATTACGGAGCAGGAGACAGGAGTTGTTTCCTCTGATCGATAGTTCGGGTGTCGAACCCCCCGCCCTCCCCTCCACCCAAACCAACTTAGGAAGGATCCCACAACACGACAAGCGAGAAGGAGGAAAGGAGAGATGGGGAATAATATCGAACCAGGCCGGGTATTAGCGATGGTTATACCGCCCTCCTCAACCCTCCCTAATATTGATTCCTCTACGTGACAAAACACTTTCTGAAGGAAATTGCGAAATAAGTTTCTTCGGATGGAAAGTTGAACCTTCATCGATTGATTTGGCCTGTCCACCGACCGTCAGTCTGAAAGGCCACAGAGTGTGTGTGTGTGTGTGTGTGTGTGTGTGTGTGAGAGAGAGAGAGATAGAGATATTTTATGCTAGCACAGTCCTTTTCTCCTTATGTAGTTTAGGACAGCCTACTGGTACTAACACGAGAGGTCTAAGTCATGGCTTTCTGAATATTTTGTTTGAACGGCCTATTTCAAAACTAAAAATAGTTGGTGAGCAGCAAGATGTGTTTAGGAAAAGTATATATATATATATATATATATATATATATATATAANATATATATATATATATATAAGATTGTTTGTGTATATAAATAAACATATATATATATATAAGATTGTTTGTGTATATAAATAAACATATATATATATAAGATTGTTTGTGTATATAAATAAACATTAAAACTATATAGTCCAACACCTTAACTCAGACGGCAGCTTGTCTATATACTGAGCTAAGGGCCCCATGTTCGATTTCCAGCATAGCTGAAAAATGTATGCTAGCTCTTTCACAGTGAAGAATTGACGGCCGGGGAGCTGGATGTTATGTTTGTTCTAGAGATTTAAGTTAGTTTATAAGTCATGTGCTGATATAATCACTCGAATGATAAAGTGCACGTTAAATATCCCAAATTAATACAGATATATACGTATTATAATGCGTGCTATTCTCTAGAATGTAAACTAATTATATTACAACAGAATTCCTTACTTCCATCATTATTTACTATAACATAATGACAAAATCGCGAGAAGAAAACACGAGATAAAAGGGTCCCTGCCTACCCCATTAGTATAATGAGATGCAGATAGCCCGTAAGGATAATGAAACGCAATGCAAAAAAATAAAACTAGTTTTGGACAATTTCATGTTATTCTTTAATTTCCATAGATTTTTAATGCTTCCACTATCATGAAACTCACTTCGAAGTGGATTGATTATGTAAGAGATACATAATAATAATATTTAGCACCGCGTATTACTACCCGTTCGGGTTATACGTTTTAACTACTAATTACTCTAATGGATTAGGGATTGGGAAGGTTGAAATAGAGGAAGTGAACCTGCATTTGCGTGGAGGGGGAGTGGAAAACAATGTAGGAAAAACCGCCCCCGGTTCACCTGACCGAGATTCGAACCTCGATCTTCCCGTCCTCAGCAGTCGAGCTCAACACGACAAGCACGTTAGCCAACTACGCCACCGAGGCGGGTTAAGGAGAGATACATAAAACATAGCAAAACATTAAATTGTATCGCTTTGGTGATTAAGATCTCCTTAAAAGCTCTGAACATATTTAGAATACTGAATAAATATTTCATAATGTATAACAGTTTGGCTATCGAAACTTTTAATACAGGTTTATTCATTATTGAGTATCCTCGACATTATAGCTACTGCATATCTAGGAGTGAGGTTGACATTCATGTAGGGCTACCAACAGTATTTTTTAAATATTATAGGTACTCTTTTTTGAGGTGATAAAACAGTGTACTCTTAGGGTTCGGCCAGACTGACAAGAGAGCGAGCGCGTGATTAGCAGATAGCTATCAATAGTTGTTGACGAGGAGGCAAATGTTCGAATCTTGGTGGGTTTTGACAGGTGATCTATTGTTGTGGTTATCCCATACTCTCTCCACGCTAATGGTGATTATTATTTGTAAAGGACTACTTTGATTATAATATTGAAGTATTTTAACATATTAGTTTTACATATATAAATATTATATATATGGTTTATGATATTATCAATTAAACTAGGCCGTTAGAACCAAGTGTGCTAAACCTATCGATAGTAATAAAAATGTCAAAATGAGAAGTTTCCCAGCACTCAATGAACCTGCATACAATAATATTGCCTAGCGCCTGTAAACTAGACCGTACCGGGTCAAGCATGCGTGCGCGCGCGCTTGAAAAATAGAACCAGTTCTATCTTTCAAACGCGCGCGCTCGGTCGCCCCATTCTGGCCATCTCTATTACAACCAACGTGATCTATTTTATTTTTTAGTCACTCGCTCGATCAATCTGACCATCCCCTCACTATCAAAGCCAAACTTATTATTTTTAAACTTTCCATAATTAATGTATTTAAAATAAACATTGGTTGGTAGGAGTCCGTAACTAGGTGAAATATTATTTTGATTGGTTTAGTACTATCTATATTAATAAAACTATTATTGATAATTATTTAGTAAATGTTACAGTCAATTTAAGTTACCAGTATATACAGTTTTATATGTTAACATTAGCTAGTAAAAACAATGTTTGAATAGGATGTAATTAAAACATTATCTACTCTAAATAACCTCAAATACCAATTTAACTGATTGGATATATAACTCCGTGACATTTGTTTGATTTTCCTTGAAACTCAAATTCCCCGGACTTTTCCATACTTTCCCTGACTAGGGGGATGTGGCTAACATGTATAAATAATATGTTATGTAATTTAAGTATTACTTTTCCCACATTTATAAAAATGGGGGAAATAAATTATAAGCCCCCTCAAAAAATGTATACCCACCTTATCTTGATCAAAAGTTTTAGAATATACTCTTTTTGTGGGATCTGAATATGTCATGAGGAAATTCCCCCACATTAGCTGGAGAGAGAAGATGAACAAATCACAAGGCCATCACTAGGCGGTAAATCATCTTCAAGGAACCAGGCTAGAATTCAATGCAAAGGAGACCAAATGTAATAATTCGAGTGCAACAAGAACTCGGGTACCACGGATGGTTTCTTAGAGGCGAACTGTATGTGTCTCCCTCCACCAATGTCTTCAAACACCCAAGGATCATTTCTAGAAGAGTTGATACCCAGAGAAAAGAGTTTAAGTCAAACCAACATTATATCCGTCGGACATTTAATAAAAAAAGAAGTAGGCCAACAGCTATTTCAACCAAGTAGAGGTGGGTGGGCGTGAAATAGTGTCAAGGGTTGAAAAGATAACAAGAAAGAAGAAAAATAAGGGGAAGGGGGTGTGGAAAAAGAGAAAAGTATAAAAGAGAAAAGGAAAATAGAGACCAAAAAAAGGAAGATAGAAAAAATAGCCTTGATCCAACCTTATCTTAGTCTGCGAGGGGTATGAGAGGCTAAGAACGGTGGGAGGGGATGAGAGGGGTGGGAGTGGGTGGACCTTGACAAGACCTACACAGACCGGGCGAGAACCAAATCCTCCCTGGGGTACGCTCCCATCTGATACAACGGACATGAACTGGGACAAGCACACCCCAGAACTTGCCAACTTGGGAACACAAAATAATTGATACTTTCTACACGAGATTAAATTAAAGTGATAGTCATTTATTTATTTATTTGAAGTATCAAACGTACACTTTCTGAACCGACTGATTATATCAACACACGACTTTTAAACTAATTTAAATCTAGAACAGACACGACATCCAGCCACCAGCCGTTAAAATCTTCACTGTGAAAGTGGAAACTCACATTTCGCCAGTGATACGTTTTTTGGTCATGCCACAAATCGAACCCAGGACCTCAGTGGCAGCTCGTAGCTAAAATTAGTGGGGGTACTGCTCCAGAAATTTTTTAGCCTTTGTTTTAAAATTGTGTAAAAGGAAAAAAAAATATGTATAAAAAGAAAATTTATTCAGGAACTTGATAAAATCTTAACAAATAAACCAAATTTTTTTACTTACTTTAACTTAAATTGTTACAGTTCAAGCTTGATCTATTCATTCAAAAATTTAATCCATTCTTCTTGTTTTAATTTGCGCAAAAAGTTCAATAATTTTCTGTTTGATCTCTGGACGACAATTGAGTAAATTTTTCTTCATTGAAAGTACTGTAGCGCATTTAGTCTTTCTGTTAAATAAAAGAACCGAAAAAAAAATGAATCAAATAGAATAGCTGGAAGCAGAATAATAATCTAATTATACACTCCTCTACACTTTATCACATTCAAGAATAGGATACACGGTTTTTAAGCACAACACACGCTAAGTAAAAAAAAACCTTCCTTCAACAATCACGTCAGAGCAGGCACTGCGAGAGCAACAGTGCTTTCTCTACCTGGTAGTCCCTCCTTCCTCCCCACTCCCTCCTATGTGCGCATGCGCACAACAGTCAAACACCACGTCGCTGACACTGTGAAGCGTACAGTTCCATACAGAGATCTTTGTATCTTTTTAGTAAACTGGAGGATGGCTACTGAAGTATTGACATCAAGCTTAAGGAATATATATTGTACTACAAAAATAAAGACAGAATTAAATAAAAAAAGGACGCATTATATTACATGTTATCGATAATATCAAGTGGAAATAAGGGGTGCTGCAGTTCCGCAGTGCCTATACACAGGCCGCCACTGCATGACCTTTAACTCAGTCAACAGATACACTACCCACTGAGATAAAGCGTCGGAACCAAAGTAATAGTCACGTTATTTCTAATAATTTATCGCCGGAAATTTGCATCGGTGGTATGGTGAGGCCAGGGCTCGAATTCCAGCTGCGTGTACTGAAGGTTTTTTAGTTTGCTAACTGGTTTTTCACCCTCCCTCTACGCGAATGTTTTTATATTTCCTTTAAATTCTACTTTATTAATTTCTACTCCAATGGAGTAATTACAAGTAAATATCCTGTATGTGTTGCAAAATAAAACCTGATAACAGGTCGTCTTTAAGTAACGTAAGGCTTTTGTTTCATGATTTTCAACCCCCCCCCCCCTTCCT
>CABFOW010000125.1:137384-171733 GCA_902141385.1 Timema californicum
TACGTCACCATCCATACCCCTTCCTATATCTTACATGATTATTTACGATTTGGTAAATTGTATCATTTTAATCCCTTTTTTATTTTTTGATATCAGGATTGGTAATAAAGCGAGTGGTATAATATAAAAAATTTAAATAAGGTGTAACACATTTTAAGTAGATTGAAGATAGTGAAATTTTAGAACTAATATATTTATTTTCTTACAAACCAATATTTGTTTTAGATTTTGTTTCACAATAAACATTGATAAAAAACCTGACGTAAAATGGATTCTGATCATCATATATTCTCGTAAGAAAACGTAATAAAATACTGACCCCCCCACCCTATTTCAAACATTTACGTAATTTAATAACGGCATCTTATGTGTCCGACTCTTAACTTTATCTTCCTGTCACCCGACAAACCATAGAACAAGAATTACATCTTTGTCCGCGTGTCCACTGTTGCGGGTATCTGGCCCATTGCTTCTCGACCACTGAAAATCCTACTTAACAAGTTGTATTTCTTTTTTACTTTCTATCTATATTTAAGCTCTAAAAATGGATTTTCGCGTGCGAAGCTTATGACAGGTATCACAATTTTACTTTCATGCTGAGAGAACGAAGTTTTTTGGAATCCCCCTCCTCTATGGTTGTTCCCACAGTTTTCTATTCTTGAAATAAATCATTCATCGGTTGTTTTTTTAGAGGTAGGGGAGATAATTTTTTTTAAAGTCAGATTTGTTTTATATGTAACACTAACTTAATTTATTTATGGGAACATTTGTCCATGTCACTAAATTGTAGAAACATAACTTCTTATTAAGTAATTTGGGTAAAGTTTTTATTCACATATAAATCTCGGAAACATTAATTTAAAAAACTTGCTTGACATTTTTTCACTGACGTAGACTAAAAAATAATATTTTTTTACTACTGAAATACCATACCATCGAGTTTTACTGGAAGCTACGCTCTATTTTTACTATCAATTAGTGTAATAAATCACTAAACACGAGTAAAAAATATTTAAGTTTTGATAACTTAACACAAGCTAGGTATTTTTTTATAGATCAACGTATTATAACAAACAATCTGTCCTTAAGGCCGTAATACACGGAACGACTTACACTTGGATTGACTTGAAATAGGCTTTCCCATTAGGAAGATGCTCGTCTAATACAAGCAAAACTATGTGGGAAAGTAAAAACCATATTGGCTTCTCGATGTACTCCCCCAAAATGTCCAACCATTCGAATATCGGACATAATCTTCCACACGTGAGGAAGAACATCTTAAGTAGGCCTGTGGGAAAAATCTGTATGTGTAGTACGGCCTGCCAAAATTTTTAACTAACCCGCTTAGGTGGCCATATGGTATAAAGTACTATTATTGCAATAGGCTAGACAGCCAATGATGGGAAGATCGTGGTTCAATCCCAGTCGGGTGTATAGAGGGTGGTTTTCCCTAAAAAAAATTACATTAATTTTTTTTCTCAAGAAAATTCTAGTACCTTTCCTTAAAATTCAACCTTCCTCATCCCTAACTCATTATCGTAGTTAGTAAACAATCCTACAACCCAAATATTGTAGGTAGTAAAACGCGGTGCTAAAAAAACAATTAATTAAAGGCAAGGCCTAATTTATAATAATTTTGTTTATAATAATGTGAGTTTTAAACAAATCCGCACGGACTTTCTCGCTTCATTGTCTAAAATTGGAGATACTTACGCAAAACCCGTAATATATGTGAAAAGAAATAATATACACCACCAAATCGGGGCACAAATTTCGCTACACTCACTTAAAACTTCTTTTACTCTCGGTTTTAAATTTTACAATTTTATTTTTAAAGCAATGAAGTCCTCATTTGTATATTTGGACCTATAAAAATATCAATATTGGGTCACTTCGTAATAAATATTTCAACTTCCATTTAATATCTTTGAAATTTTATTAGGTGTTTCACATTTTCAAGTCATAGAATTTTTATTAAATTCCTTATTTGTATATTTTGACCAAAAAATTTTAATATTTACCATTGAGTCTAAAATAATATAGATAGATTATAGCTGTACAAACATTTCCTATAACAGGTTAAAGGAAAAAGTACATACACTTTTTGGGAGACTTACTAATATTTAATTACTTTATGGAATTAGATAATTATTGAGTTAAAACATTAGTAGTATCTCTGTACAACTAAAGCTTATAAAATTTTATTAATATATATGTCAAAATCACAGGCAAAATAATTGGTTTTATAAAAATATACTAAACATAAAATAAATTATTAGTGCTAAAATTTTGCAAAGATAAGTTATTTAATATCTCAAATAGTTGCGGAGATATGGAAACTTCCGCTTCTGTAAAGTACCTTAAAATTCATTTTCATGGAAAAATGAAAGTAACCATTTTGTTTAAAATTTTATTCAACTTATAGATACGAATTTTGATCAAAATCGCTAAAGCTGATTTTGAGAAAACTTTTTCTCTTTTCATTCTTTAGTAAACTACTCTTAATTTTGGGGCTAGGCAGACGGCATTGCAAAACCAATTTTTTAGGGTTCGAAGGGTCATGGAAGTCGACATCCATCAACATATAGGTTTAGATTTTTTTGACGGTCGCAATACTTTACCTTAGTGTTCGAAAATTTAAAAGTATATATATTTGCACATAGCTTGAAAATTATTGATTTTATAAAAATCTGTTTCAAATAAAAGATTTGTATTATAAAAGACCTAAATATTTACAATGATAAGTAATTTCATGTCTCAAAGAGTTATGATGAAAAATGAAAATTAACGCATCAGTCCCTTAAAGTTATCTTGACTAAAAATTGAAAGACGTAATTTTGTTTGTAATATTGATGAAAGAAGAAATTAAGAAATGAAATTTAATCAAAAGCATTTGATCCAATTTGGACAAAATTGATCTTTTCTCTTTTCGCTTTTCAGTAAACTACCCTTAATTTTAGGGTTAGATATCCAATTGTAAAACCTCTAGATACCAAGTTTTAGCCCAATAGGTAAAATAGTGTAGGTTCCACTCCGAGGTACGGACACACGGGAATTTAATAACCACTTTTTCGGATTCGGTGGGTCATAAAACGTCGAAATTTATCAAAATCTTGATTTTATATTTTCGAAGTTCAATTTTTTTTGACGATCACAATAATTTATCTACCTGTAAGGTAGCGAGAAAGTAAAACTATAGTTTCTAGCACTGATATAAATTAATTGCTAAGTTAACTATGTGATAATTTGGGAAATAAATACTAGCCATGCTTCAAATATATCTTCCAAGCATATGAATTTCACCAAATTAGGATTTTTTTCTAAATCCTTACAATTATATTACCAAACGATTCATACATTTTATATTTTGGTGCAGTTATGTTTCAATGCCAGAATAAAACTCAAAATAGTTTAAAAAAATAATAATCTAGACACAAATATTGAACCGGGGATATCTAGCTTTGTATGCTACCGATGAGTTAACGTTGTTTGTTTCTGATTCCTTCTGGCTAGGCTAAGAATGTGCTTTAGACTGAAAACCATCGATAGTCTACTAATATCTAACACACACACACACATATATATATATATGTGTGTGTGTTTAATATTTAATTAAATATTAAATATATACAAATATTTATATATTTAATTAATACATCTAAATATTTATATATTTAATATATCTATATATTTAAATATTTATATACTTATATATACATTTTGTCTGTATATATATTCATACATACAAATAAAATTTATACTGCAGTCATAATATTGATGTTGTTTTTTTCATTTTCATTTATTTGAGGAATTTAGCTTGCCCCTTGTGAACCGTCAGCACACACACACACACACTTTCCTAAAACAATTTATCAATAAAAATATATAATTATTAATATTTATTAATCAAATAAATGAAAAATAAAATGAAATCATGACATTTTTTATTTGAATCATTAGATATTTCACATCAGACACCGAAGGTTTCCCTTTAATTCTACTCCAGGAGGGTCACATTTCCAGTGAGAGCGGGCCACATTTGGCAAGTTGGACAACACTCGTCTAAATCATAGCTCTTGCAATAGATTGGACCCAGTCCATGGATAAATCTGGGTTCGAATCTCGATTGGATGTTCTGAGAGTGGTTCCTCCTAATTTATTTCCCATTCTCCCCCCACGCAAATGGGAGTACACACTTTCTTTTAGTGCAACCTTACTAATTTATATTACATTAGTTTAATGAATTCATATACGTAGGCCCTATTATAGCCCAAACGGTGTTGGGTATATTTTAAGTATTTTTTTTTCTACACCACAATTTACTATCCAACGGGTGACCTGGCGGTCTAGGGGTAAGTTGTCAGACTTTTGTGCTGAGAGTCCAGGGTTCAATCCTTGGTCACGACACAAATTTATCTGATTGCCAAACCCTTCCTTCACCTCTGACAAGACGTGTATTAATCACAACTTGTGAATGTGGGGAATAGACAGGCCTCCACCGTGGTTCGGATCCCACGTTAAACTGTGGGTCCTCCATTTCATCTCACAATCACCCTACCATCATTACACATTAGCGTAAGTGCGTATAAACCGAACGGGTAGTAAAATACGGTGCTAATAATAATAATAATAATAATAATATCCAAAGGGGACCTACTATATTTTTAGCACGACCATTTAAAAAAAATCCATCAATACACTCTACTGAGATTTGACCCTCAATCTCCCCGTCATCAACATTCTATTCTACTACGAGAGTAGCACGTTAGACCACGCGTCCATAAAAGTGGCTCATCTGCTCTTTTAATCACGCTATTAGTGTAGGGATATTAAGGTAGATTTTGAAATAAAATGTAAGATCTTTTTATGGAGAAAGAGTGTAAAACCAATGGGAAACAAACATTCTCAATACGCTCAGATGGGATTCGAGCCCCAGGAAGTAAACCAGACAATACGAGCTTGATGCCTAGTCCTCGGGGCTACCATATGTATGAAAATTGTTGTATGACTCTCCTCCTATATGACGATTATCCTCGCCAACGAATCAGATACTTTCGTGTTGGTAAAAAAGGAGATAACACTTTTGAATAAAAGGTGAAAATATCTCCCACAAGAACTCGTCTAGTTTAAAAACTCTACTCGAAAGTTTACCTATCAACTTTGTGTTCTCGAAGATGAAAAAAAAAAAGACGAGAAAAAAAGCAATCTTCCAAAATACACAGGAGAATACCACGGTATAAAAAAAGTCACATTTGTTGTAGTTTTCTTTTTAACATTACATAAAACAAGTTTTACCAAATACTTTTCCTTTTACTTCTTATATATTTCTATTTCTTTCTTTCCACTGGAACTACCATGATTTCTTTTTACCTCTCTCCAAGCTTTTCTTTAAAAAAAAATCCCCTCCCCTCTTATTTCCCGTGGAACTAACAGCTTCCAGTTAAACCATCCCAAGGGACCATAAGATGAAGCAAGAGGAAGGAAGTAGCATCCTCGTCAGAGCGGAGGCCACGTCGACTATCAATAACACACCGTCCCAGTATGGGCGGTGGGGGTTTCAAGGGGGGGAGAGCAATTTGCCATACAGCCATCAAAACAACCCCTTGGCTCCATTCTCCCTCATCTGTCTCATAAACAGAAGACCTTGGACCAAAGGCATCCATTTCGCAGCCCACACGTGCGCCTCGCAGGAGCGACATAGGCGTCAACTCTCCCCGAATTCTTCCTCTTCTTCTTGTTCAGCGCTTTTACGTGAGATTAAATCCCGGGTAAGAGCACCTTCGAGCAGAGTGATTGCCTATCATGCGCGAACGCGTGGGTATTTAATGGAGGAATAAGAAGCGCAGAGGTAAATGGATATTTAATAATAAACCATATAAAACAAAAAGAAACGAAACAGCTTCAGGGGCCGCATTAACTAAGGCGTCTCTCTAAAGATAGACTAGTCTGACAATGACTGGGAGATTGGGTCTCAATACACAGTCGGGTGCATTAAATATGGCTTTTCCTAGATAGTTTTACACTCCCCCTCCGTGCAAAATCGGGTACAGATTATCTAAATTATAATATCTTCCTCATCACTAACACATATTAGCGTAATTAGTACGTATGAGTACAACCCGAATGTGTAGTAGGATACGGTGCTGAAAAACAAACACACACACACACACACAACAAACAATTCAATAGGGTTATCAGATGAAGAATTTGTCGACCGGAGCATTGACTATGATATATATATATATATATATATATATATATANTTCATTTTTCACAGACGATTTATCACCGTGGATTTTCGCTCCTTTCTCCAGGATAGTACGCGTACACTTCCTCTAAGATTACTTACCGTCTCAATCTTTTCATCCTTGGACTAAATTATTAGTAAATATTATGCTAAACGCACATATGAAATAAATATATGGTTGTCTAAGAAGTTAAACAGCGATTTCACCAATGATAATTTTTTGGACAAACTGAGAACTAATCCCAAGACTTATTAAATATATCAAAGAAGTCTGAAACTACAAACGTTTGAAAAAAAATGTGTTTATTGCTAATCATTTTAGGAGCCACGATTACCTGATGCTTTTAATACCCACATCAGTGAGCACGCGGTATAAATGCTAAGCTCATTTTAGTCTGGTTTCCCGGTGACTGGGGTGTAAAGGGTCGAATCCCAGCCGGTTATACTTAGAGAGATTTTTTCCAGGTAGGTTTTTCATTCTCAATCAACATGAATAAGGGAATAATTTCTTTAAATTCAACCTTTCTAATTCCTAGGTCATTAGCATGATTAATACATATGAGTATAACCTGAACCGGTAGTAAGACGCGGTGATATAAAAAAATCCCACACCCACAAAAGTGCACACGTGGACCAAATGCCAGACTTATCCAAATTCCTAAATGATTTTCGACTCTCCTTACACGAAAATGTGGGTAGATCACCTCTAGAATGCTTCCATAAGCTATGGCTAAACAAAGCCGACCCGCGTCGCATTTTCTAGCAAGTGGCTACAGGAGCCGCATCGCACCTAAAGTGAATTGATTTACAACTAGCAGTCCCGCATGGCGTTGCCCGTGACCCACTGTGGTATAAGAATTATATTAGCCCCCCCCTACCCCACGCTTCCCGTTACCCATAGTGGTATAGTAATTATATAAATCCTTTTTATTCCCTATCCCGTGGGAATTTTAAAAATCCGGCCTTATTCCTTGTCTACATCATAAAAGGAACCTCTGTGCAACATTTCAGCTTTCTAGGTCCAAGGGTTTGGGATGGGTGTTGATCTAATAATAATTAAGACAACTTTAAGGTGAAAATATAAATCCTCTTTATTCCCTATCCCGTGGTAATTTCGGAAAATCCTTAAAAATGTTATTATTGATTATAATTACCTACTTACATGCCCAATTTGAAGTCTCTAATAATTATAGTTACGGAAATAAGGCAACTTTAAGGCGAAAATATAAATAATCTTTATTCCCTATCCCATGAAAATTTCGAAAAATCCAGCCTTATTTCTTGCTACATCATAAAGGGAACCTCTGTGCAAAATTTCAGATTTCTAGGTCCAAGGGTTTAGGCTGGGCGTTAATGAGTCAGTACCTATATATATATATATATACATAGCATAGCGTAGGATTTTTGACTAATTCACTTTATTAAAACAAGCACATGATTATTGTAACTAAAAAAAGAAAACTATTTTTATATTCTTTATAGAATGAGTTCTATTACAAAATAAGTTTTTATTTTTATTTGCATAGGTCTTCACCTATTTTCATAAAATTAAGTTAGCTAATAATTACGAAGAATAAAGTTTTAAGTTAGCTATTAATTAAGAAGAAGAATGTTTGTTGTTCAATAAGATGTAGTATATAATATTGTTTATCTTGTACGTAATGTTGGAAACAGTTATTACAGCGTCACACGTGCAACTGCTGTGAAAGAAATGCCTAGTTTTACAAATTCTGACACTGACTGCCAACCACTGTGAATAATCACTGGTCTTTTAAAATCAAGGTCACTGTGATCACCGGTATTGTGAAATCACTGTTTCGCTCTACCCTACTGTGCTTAGGGGTTATCATGAAAACAAAGTTCGGAAGCTCCCGAACATTTATTCCCGGTGGTAGGTGGCTACAAGGTCCGCATCGGACCGCAAAGGTGCGGAGCAATACTCTCCCGACGATTCGTCCGTGTCGATGCGGTGCGGCTCCGTGTATCCGGTCCTTTAATCTTCCATACCCAATTAGAGTAATTATCATAAATACATATAGCCTGAACCGATAGTAAGGCACGGTGATAAAAAAAAAAGTTACGCATGAATGATCCTCACAGAGAAACCAAATAAATCCATTATAGTTTTCTGAATCTCGTGTGTATAAAAAAATACTACATGGCGTCAGCCCGCAAGCATACTATAGCGGCCTATCATCCACCGTCTGTTGGCGAAGATAACTACAACATTTGCTAATAGATGGTGTCGTCATGTGGTCAGCACAATGAACCTTGCATCAATTAATCTCAGTTTTCTAGACCAGAACCGCTATTTTTTCATTCAAGCAGCTCGTCATTTGTCCCCACGAGGCTGAATGTGACCCCGTTCCAAACAAACTGCTTCACAGAGAAATCTGGAAGCACCGGGGATCAAATCCAGGATCCCTGGATCTGTAGCTAGGAACTTCGAGCACTAGACCACAGAGACATATAGAATACTACCCAAAATATACGATTTGGAAAACAATGTACAATTAGGGGTAGCGGACAAGGGCGTATAAAGCAATTCTTTCAAGGAGATCCGCTAGAAAATTCTATTAGACCCTTAGCCAGCCATACGCCCCATATATATGCCCTTGGTAGAGGTTAGTGTGTTTGTATCTTGCTCGAGAGGCCAGGGTTCGGTCTCAGATAAATTTACTGGCGATGAATTTTCCAAATTATTATTTTTCAACAGCTACTCAATCAAATACTGAGGTAGTTCCTCAAAAAAATTTTCCTCCTCATTTTATTCTTCTGTGTTAGTTTGTGAATAGTACTAGTAATACTGAGAAATATGACGTGGACTTTCTAAGCAAAGTATTCATTCTACCGTGAAACGAGCAGACTGTCCCAATTTACGTAAGGAACGCTTAATAAAATGACGGGAAGGACTTGGCACTGAAAGTTATATCGGGATCAGAGCCGACACATTTTCAAATAATATTATTTAAGAGACCCAGACTGGGGACACGTGATATAAAGCGTCAAGTCTGCAATATACTTTATTGCCGGTGAAGTTAGAATCACAACCGGGCGCCACGGGGATGATTTTCCACAAGTGATTTATTGCCGTAACTTTTTCTTTTCCTCTTTGCACCAATGCCACTGCATTACCTCTATGTTACCTTTGAAATCCTTATTCCTTGGAATAAGTCTTAAATAACTCTAGGGATTAAATAGCTGATAAATAAATTGTGCAGCACAATCCTGTACACTCATTATTAGTCATTATTACTAAGCAGGTCCATTCCTTTTGTCAGTAAACTTAGACCCTGTCCTCTGCCTCCTTCATTTCCCTGAATTTTCTTCTTTCCTTCAAATCATCCAATATTTGAATCCTCCTTTTTCCAAATCTCCTCTTTCACTCAACCTTTCCTTCTATGATGTGCTAAAGACAGTTCCTCTTCAAGATGTGTCAGATCCAGTTTCCTTTGGACGGTACTATATCAAATAATCTATTGGAATATGAACCAACATTTTGAAAAATCTGTCATCGGTTAAACCCTATTAAATACGTTTCACTCAGAAAAACCTATATTATATTATTCGTTATTGAAATTTAACACTATTCAGATATGAATTTTGTACACAGGTTGTTAGAGTAATTAAAATAAAGTTAACTATTCAATAAATAGTACATTTGTAAATTTTCTTTAAAAAATAATATGGTAGTCCAGTATTGTAATCATATGTTATAGCAGATAGCTTATAGTTATCTTAGATATATTTAATCGTGTGTCAGGGAGTGTACTCCGAACGTGGAACATGTGTTTTAGTCATTACATTGAGTAAAGCTTGGATTGTGGTAAAAATGTGTAAACTAAGACAGGAATTGTAGCACGGCATGTTTGTGCTAAGTGATTGGTAAGTGAATGAATCAGGCCATCCATGCAGTGAACAGAGGCTCGTTGGCCGTTTACTCCTGATACTGTGTTAAGGGTGTATGGCCCAAAATTAATTATATAATAATTATATATATATATTAGTAGGTCTTCTTAAACCAAACTTGGATCAGTGTATTAAATATAGATTAAATGTATATTTTAAGCACAGTGTTTACTCAAAGTTTGAAATTTTGGCATCTTGTGCAACAATTTTAAGGAAAACCAAATGATGCAAATATTTCATATTTGGAATATTAGAAGTATTTGAGGAGGTTTATTAGTTGAAATAAATATTATTTCAATGAACCTTCAATTAATTGCGTAAAAAATTGCCAAACAAATGCAATATTCAATTAATTATTTTGTATACTTAAACGTGTGTAATAAATGGAGTAAATAAATCAATTAATGTCGACTTCTTTTAACTTTAAAATGGTACTTCAGTCACATTAATATTCAATCTGAAACTCATGAAAATTGATACAAGCTGAGGTGCTACATATTTTGCCCCTGGATTTTGAAAATATATCTGATACAACCCCGCAATACCCGAAACAGAACGGCCCGGTTAGAGTAGAGCAGACAACTCATCCCTTCTCACTCCAAGTCACTAGCTGTCTGTCCTTGAAACCATAAATATGTTGGAAGTGGTTTTGGCATGTTTGTAAAGCTCATCGCCCTGAACTATCACCATCTCTCTTTAGGGATTGTTACCAGGCTCTACACCGTTTTAAAGTCAGTGTAGCAATTGCGACAATATTGATGAAAGGATTTTTTCAGTGTGGCTGAGTGTAATTGCATTTAATGTCTTTAGGGATGTGTGAAGTGTTTTAATTGTGTAAAAACAATTTTTATTATTTAAAAAAATGGCCCCACAAAAGTTTAAAGATGGGAGAAGATATGTAAAAATCAAAATGAATAAGCACTCCAAGGCAATGAAACGCTTTTACGAAGAAATTCGGAGAGCCCGAACCGCTAATAAGTAGGTTAAATGACTTCAAACAGGTGATCTGGCGGTCTAGCGGTAAGGTGTCAGACTTCTGTGCCGGCGGCCGGGGTTCAATCCTCGGTCCCGGCACAGATTTATCTGATTACCAAACCCTTCCTTCACCTCTGACAAGACATCTTGTGAATGTGAGGAATGCCAGGCCTCCACCGTGGTTCGGATTCCACATTAAACTGTAGGTCCTCCATTTCATCTCGCAATCACCCTACCATTACACATTAGCGTAAGTGCGTAAAACCCGAACGGGTAGTAAGACGCGGTGCTAATAATAAGACTTCAAACATAGGCTATATTATGCTATTGAAGTTAAATAATTAACTTTTTTTGAAAATTCTTTTGTAATCCGGAACCAAATCGGGAACCTCCAACCTAGCACGTCAATATCTTACCACTGAGCCATCTAGGGCTAACCCTGTGCCAGGGTCATATATCGCTTATATTTTAAGGGTTAGTTGGTGGTATGTAAAACCAACCTAATAGCTCATATGTGAGGAGTGCACTGTAGCATCTATATTATACTTTTTTGAGTGTAGGTAGAAATACAATTTACCACTTATACACCTGGCCGGGACTCGACCCCTGATCTCCCACCATCGGCTAGCTAGTCTAATGTGAGATTGACGACTTTGATCATTCCACCAAAGAAGTGGGATTTTCTAAAGTACTATTTCGTCTTTAGAGCAATGGTTGCGGATTATCACGCTTAAATGTATTCAAACCTTTTTACTAGGAAATATTCTATGTAATGAGGCCTCACTCGACATTCTATTGAAAAGTTTACTCGTCAAAGGATATCAATTTTCGATAGTATATTTAGAGCTTCTGGTGTTTAGTTGCAAAACGTTTATTTTTCCCTTTCATACCACGATGAAATATTTAAAACAACCTTTTTCCCAGTTCTATATCAAAACTATTTGTTGCACCATATCAATTAAATAAGAATCTAGTTGTTATTATATTTAGCCAAATATAATTTTTTTCTTACCTATATACAATCATAAACAAATCACAGCATCTAAATTTGGTCAAGTGATCAGACGTCTTTCTAAAACATCTTGCCATTGTTTGGTAAAATCCATCATTTACCAAAAGACCTGAATACGACTGCAGTTAATTACGGTCGGTCTCATGAAGTTACAGCAATAGCGATGTATGAGGAGCAAGAAAAAGTGAAGGTTGAACAATGTGGTATTTTTGTTGACATGCTGCACCCTTACCTCGGTGCTAGTCCAGATGGGATAGTTGGGGACAATATTTTAGTATAAATTAAATGCCTACATTCAGTTCAAGATCAACCTTTATTAGAGGCCGCTATAAGAAAAAAGATGTGTGTGGAAGTAGTCAACCAAGACTGAGGCGAAGTAACTGCTACTACTGCCAAGTGCAAGGTCAATTGAATATTTGTGATTTCATCGTGTACGCTGGAGGGACAATTACAGTGGAGAGAATAGTGAAAGATGTAAAATTTTGGAAGGATACTATGCTTCCAAAGATATGCCAATTCTACACTGACTTTATACTGCCAGAACTAACTGATCCCCGTGTCCCTCGAGGTATGAAAATAAGGGATCCCCCCTATATTTTAGAGGCCCAAGAGAATGCCAAACGAAAAAAGGATTTTATGAATTGAAATTAATAATAATAATAATAATAATAATAATAATAATAATACAGATGATAAAGAATAAATATTGTGGACAACATGTAGCTGGTTAACTATCACAAAAACGCTGTTTAATGACTTATGTTGGAGAAAATATAATCACTAGATGATTTGAGTGTTTCGTGTTGTTGAATAGTTAACACAAATAAAATTTTCTATTCTTAGCTCCAATAATAATACGAAACTTACCATATTTTTACTAAAATCAACTCTCGATAATTCGTACTAAAGGAGTTAGGGGTCTTTCCGAGTTACATAAAGTCCACCTTACAGAGGAGAAATAAAGTTGTGCCTAAGGAATGAAAACTGATACTTTTTCTAAAGTAATATTATACTTTTATGTGACAAGGTAAACAATATACATCAGATAAGACACACACACACACAACAATAACACAGCTAGGTACTTGAATGGGAAAGTTTGAGATTACAATAGGCCTATAATATTTGCAAGCTTATGGCGTTAAAGTGCGTGGGCGAGATGGCAGGGGTAGTAGTTGTAAAAAAAATCTATAAATTTGAATGGGGATTTAACTTAGAAAAAAAATATCATACTAGAAAATACGAGGCTTAGCTCCGTTGGTAGTGCGTCCACCTACGGCGGGCTCGATTCCTGGCATGGCCAAGAAATTTATCATTGTTGGAATGTGGGTTTACCCTTGCACAGTAATTAAATGACGGCCGGGGGATGGATTTTGTGTCTGTCCTAGATTTAAGGTTGGAGTAATTAGTACAAAGGCGTATAATCTGAACAGGTAGCGCTAGAAAAGAGTTTAAAAAAATTTAGCACCGACAACCTACAATGGCATCACGTAACATAATTTGAGAGCCCCTATTGTATTAGCTAGGTTTATGTTACAGACGTGTCCAGATGGACACTAACAATAAATATGTGCATTTGTGTACAGAATATCTACATCAATAGTTCACCTCCCCGTTTCCCCCCCCCCCCCCCCCACAATCATAACACACACACATAAGCCTACATTTTAAATCACTCTTTTTTATGTCCTTTCTCGTCAAATGTTTTTTCTCCAGTTTGTTCAGACGCAATGAATTAGTTTTATAACAACTATCAAAACATAGTTTGTAGGTCCTAAATTCAATTCCCGCGTCAAGATGTCATTTTTTAATTGAAATAATATGTAGATGAGGCTATAACCGTAATTAACAAATACTCATATTCGACATCGTGTAGAGATAATGATTTAAATATTTAACATCCCCCTCCCCTTTCCCTCCACTCTATTAGCTCGGCATATCTGCATAAAGCACACTTAGTGAGTTTAATCAATATTTTTATTAATTACACTTGTGTTAATGATGAGCAATATCTAAAAGAAAGGAAATGTACCCACAATTCTGTGAAGGGACAAAGGGAAACCATTTAGAAAGATGCCCCCTTTGTTTACCCACTCGGGATTTGAACCCTGACCACCATTCAGCGTTAAAATAAACTAAGTGAGCTTAGTTTTTAAATTAAGTTGAGGTTAACTTTAAAAACGAACCAACGGTTTAGTTCGGTCCCGGGGTGGCCTGGTGGTCTAGGGGTAAGGTGTCAGACTTCTGTGCTGAGGGTCCGGGGTTCACTCTTCGGTCTAGTCACAGATTTATCTGATTACCAAACCCTTCCTTCACCTCACACAAGACATCTTGTGAATGTGTGGAATTGCAGGCCTCCACCGTGGTTCGGATCCCACGTTAAACTGTAGGTCCTTCATTTCATCTCACAATCACCCTACCATTACACATTAGCGTAAGTCCGTATAGCCCGAACGGGTAGTAAGAAGTGGTGATAATAATAGTTCGGTCCCTGACAGTTTTCATTCATAATAGCCAGAGAAGAAGAGTGTCTACCTGCTAATCCGCCCCCTACCCCAACCTCTCTCCCCTACCCAAAACTTCAGGCCAAGACTTTCCAGTCCACCGCTGACGAAGATAGGTATTTTGGTTCTCAACGGGACGGACCGTTAGCACCAACTCTCACCTTTTTCTCAACGACACAAACGCTATCTTTGAGATTTTTCTTGACATTAGCTCTGTCCAAACAACGTTAAGGTGGGAGTGTAGGGGACGCGAGAGAAGGACAGTGATTTTTAAAAGGTTTTTATAGAAAATAAATGTTTGGTCAAAATTAGTAAAACATTGTTCCAGTAGACACATAGAATTAATTTCCTTAACATGGTTATATCAACAGTTCTTAAATAGCGGTCGTGGATGACCTGGAATTTAATGACAACTTTTTCACTTCATTTAAAAAAATCTTGTAATCTAATGCTGCTATGCTCATGACAGATATTCAAGAACTGTTGATATCACCATGTGAATAAAACTAAACTCTTATTTTTCAACTAGTTTAATATTTGATTTATTTCATAAAACAAAAAAGTTTTTCTATAAAAACTGCAAATACACTGCCCTTTTCCCCTACACTCCACCTTAATCATCAGAACGTAGGAATAGAAAACAAGGTGTATCCGAACACCTGATATATGCCCCATTAAGTTCCATTCGCATGCACCAGATGAGGAAACAAAACAAATGAGATACCTGCAAATGAAATGCAAAATAGCGCAAATAATTAAATTAGCATTGCAAGTTGTTCAAACAAATATGGCTCATGGGAAAGATAGAAAAGAATAAGGTCAAAGAATAAGCACAGAAAGGTAAACTTACAATGTAGAACTATGCTGTGAATACTTTCAAAGGAATGTCAAATATCACATTCCACCCTTTTATTAAAAAAAAAGTCGTTATATTTCATTCCAGGCGTTCCGGAATACGCAGATACCCATTCTAAAACCCTTCTTGTTTTAATATATATCCACCCCCTCTCCCCCTTTTCTAAATAAACATCCCTAGCGAATTGTTGAGTCACCCTCGATGAACGTGGTGGGTATGTCGCTGACTTGAATTCCTCCCTCCATGTTTGCGGTGGACGCTTGCAAAAAAAAACACAAAAAAAACATCGCCAACGTGAATAGTGGGAATACTAACCCTGCATTGGGGGACTGTATTCTAAAACACCATTATTGTAGCCTTTGGTACTAATATATATATATATATATATCCTCTACAGTGGCTGCATGGTCTAAGGCACTACTCTCACAGTAGGTCAGACTGCCGATGAGGGGAAGATCGAGGTTTGAATCTCTGTAGAGTGTACTAAGGGTTAATTTTCCTAAATAGTTTTCCAATCTGGAGCCGCGAAAATGTGAATACACTTTCTTTCAAATCAATCTTATTCATCCTTAACACATTCGCGTAACTATTACATATTTGTATAACCTGAAGGGGTAATATAAGAAGCGGACTTAAAAAAAGAAATATTAAAAAAATGCGCATCATTACAAACTTGCAATGTTAAATTATTGAGCTAGTATGTGAAAATACTTATTTTTGATTAGAAAAACTGTGTAGTAGAGTTCAGTTTTTAATATTAGCTGTAAAAAAATACAGTTTATTCATCAAGTATTCTGGTTAAGACGTGAGTCCGTTCAACACGAGTATCAAAACCAACTTAATGTAAAGGATATTCCACGTGTAATTTATCAGTATAGTTTCTACACCCGCTCTTCAGGCAAGTTTGGGTACACTTCCTAGTAATATTCTTTATTTCCTTTAGCTTTGTGAACATTTAAAGAAAACAGTTTATTCTTTATAATTTGAGTCTCGAAAGTTTGAAGCTTAGTTAAATAAAAACCGGTCAACATAAAAAAAAATGTTTACAATAAAGTTGTGTGTTGTGGCACTTGAGAAAGATTATGTCTGTTGTCAATGGGTTTCCAAGAATATATCCCTTCTCCCGCCTGTTTGTGGGTCAAACATGTTTGCTTTATCTACAGGGCTCATTCTTATTGTTCAATCATTGCATCGTGTATAGAATAATATTCACTTGGTTTTAGTAAATTTTGTTTGAATGTTTTGTTTATATAGAAGTAAGTTTTTTTAAGGGTTATTTAACTAAAATAAATGGTACGGAACTCCGCACGGACTTTCTCGATATATTGGTTAAAAGTTTAGATATTTTTACCCAAAACTCGGAATATATGTGAAACGTAATAATATACACTAGCAAACCCAAGCATAAATTGCAATACACTTTTGTAAAACTGTTTTTTTCCTGGTTTTACAATTTATTTTATTAAAAAAATTAATGCCTTCATTTGTATTTTTGTACCGATAAAAAAAGATCAATATTAGGTCCACAAGAGTCAACACTTAGTATTAAAATTTCAACTTCCGGTTAGAATTTTTAACATTTTATTAGGTGTTGCAAATCTTCATACCATCGCATTTATATTATATTCTTTATTTATAAATGTTACCAATAAAAATTGTAAATATTGACTATTGAGTCTAAAATGGAGATAAATCATTGCTCTACAAACATTTAAGGAAAAACAACATAAACTTTTTGAGAGACTTACTTATATTTAATTACTCTATGGCATTGGAGAATTATTACGTTAAAACTTAAGTAGTTTTTCTTTACAACTAAAGCTCAAAAAATTGAATTAATATATTTGCCAATATCTCAGAAACTGTTGGATTTATAAAAATATATTTCATATAAAAGTTTTTTATTTTTAATAGTACAATAGTACTACAATTTTGCAATGAAAATTTATTTAGTATCCCAAATAGTTTCGGAGATACGGACGTTTCTGCTTCTGTAAAGTACCCTAAAAGTTATTTTCAAGGAAAATGAAAATAGCCAGTTTATTTATAATCTTAATCAACGCCTAGATATTAATTTTAATCAAAATTGTTAGAGATAGATTTGCGATTTTTTAATTTTTATTTTCGCTCTTTCTTTAACTACTCATAATTTTAAGGTTAAACAGACACGCAGACAAACAGCATTGCAAAGATCACTTTTTATGATTCGGGGGGTCATGAGACCTCGACATCCATCAACATTTCAGGGTGTTTTTTACGGTGAATACTTTACCTTATGTGTTCGAAAAGTTAAAACATATTTATATTTGCGTATATCTTGAAAGTTGTTGATTTTATGAAAATATGCTTCAAACGAAATATTTGTATTATAAATAGACATATATATTTGTACTGATAAGTAATTTCATATCTCAAATAGTTTAGGATATATTATAAAAAAGGCAATTTACGCAACAGACCGGAGCCCTTAAAGTCATTTTTCTGAAATATTGAAAGTAACCATTTTGTTTAAAATATTTATAAATTTTTAGAAATGAGATTTAATAGAAATCGTTAGAGACGATTTTGAGAAAATCGACTATTTCTCTTTTTGTCCATTAGTAAACTAGCCTTAATTTTAGGGTTGGATATCCAATTACAAAAACCCCTCGGGGCAACTCTATGAAAACCCTAGATACCAAATTTTAGCCTGATCGGTAAAACAGTTTAGGCTCTAGTTGGAGGTACAGACAAACGGAAATTCAAAAACCACTTCTTCGGATTCGGAGGGTCATGAAATGTCGACATTCATCAAAATCTCGAGTTAAATTTTTTTGACGATCACAATACTTTCTCTACCTGTAAGTTAGCGAGAGCGTAAAAATACCGTTAGTTTCTAATATTTCTCATATTATTCAGTATAATCCGAGCTTTCGATAATCTCAGGTAGTATCGGTTCCATAAACTTCGAACTATCGAGAATCTACTGCAATACAAAAAATCGAAAATTCAAAACATTTGTTTACTGGTAAAACAAGTATCCTTCTATTTTTTAAATGCATGATTATTATTATTATTATTAGCACCACGTCTTACTACCCGTTCGGGTTATACGCACTTACGTTAATGTGTAATGGTAGGGTGATTGTGAGATGAAATGAAGGACCTACAGTTTAACGTGGAATCCGAACCACGGTGGGGACCTGGCATTCCTCACATTCACAAGATGTCTTGTCAGAGGTGAAGGAAGGGTTTGGTAATCAGATAAATCTTTGCTGGGACCGAGGACTGAACCCCGGCCGCTAGCATAGAAGTCTGACACCTTACCCCTAAGACTGCCAGGTCACCGACAAAAATGCATGTTGATATTGTAATAAGGAAGCAATATTAAATTATATTTATAGAATTCAAATTGAAAATATTTTGTATAATTAAGTTTAAGTGAGAATTCTTTTTTGTGAAATTACAACCTTTTACTATAGTAAGCATATTGTGAATGTGGAGAATGCCAGGCCTCCACCGTGGTTCGGATTCCACGTTAAACTGTAGGTCTTCAATTTCATCTCACGATCACCCTACCATTACACATTCGCGTAAGTGCGTACAACCCGAACGGGTAGTAAGACGCGGTGCTAATAATAATAATACTATAGTAAGTCTATATAGATTAATTAAAATAGAATAATTTATTCATAATACACATACGATTTAAGATATCAGAACATTATTAAAACAACACATTAAAAATGTGAGCCAATGTCACAATACATGATAACAAGTAAAAATATAACGAAAAAAACACAACCACTTTAACTTGATTAAGCTATATAGGTAATTAGTAACAAATGAATAAAGGACTAATGTTTGGCTGTAATGTAATTGAAAAAAGATATTAAGAAAATTGAAAAAATGTTGAATTAATATAACAATTAATTGAATTCTATTATCTTATCTGAAAATTCCCTTGCTCCTTTGTAGGCAGCGTAGAGACAGTCTTAAAATTCTACATATTTCGTCACATCTACGGCGCCATCCTCAGGACATTTGACTGTGCCTGTGTGAGCTGCTCCAGTGAATACCAGAATCAGACTCAATTAATTGTTATATTAATCCAACGTTTTTTCAATTTTCTTAATATATCTTTTCAATTACATTACAGCCAAACAGTCCTCTAGTCATTTGTTACTAACTACATATATAGCTTAATCAAGTTAAAGTGGTTGTGTTTTTTCTTTTTACTTGTTATAATGTATTTTGACATTGACTCATATTTTTAATGTGTTATTTTAATAATGTTCTTATATCTTAAATGTATGTGTATTATCAATAAATTATTCTATTTTAATGAATCTATATAGACTTACTACAGTAAAAGGTTGTAATTTAACAAAAAAAAAGTTCTCACTTATATTTAATTATACTAAATATTTTCAAATTGAATTTTATAAATATATCCTTCTATTGTTTAAAAAAATGATAAAATAAATCTGTTCAGTAAGAAAAAGTTGAGCGAAGTTAAGAGATCGTCTCACCCCACGGATAACATCTAGCCTAGATTGGTAATACAGCACGAACCAGAAGTTGCATCGTGGTGTGGTAGGTGCTTGGAGTATTTATTGAAATACAGTGGAATCGAGAACCCATTTTACAATATTTTAAAAAAAGAAAAAAATATTTATTTAAGTGTGAAAGAGAATAAAGTAAAACTTAGGTTGATTTAACTGTTGTCAAGTAAGAAGTAGAGGAATTCCTCTGATACATTTTCTGGTTTGAGCGTCATCGTGTTATCTAATATATCGGTTAATCGGTAATGAGATCGTTTCTTAAATAAGCCCCTCAGCAGTAACTGAACAGTACATTATAATTACTTTTATTTTGTCAATTTTTCTCTTGACGGGGGTGGTTGGAGCTCGAATCCCAGCTGAGTGTACTGGAGGTAGTTCTATGCATGTGATTATCCCTCATATTCACCCATCCTCTCTCCAAACTAATTAGAGTGATACCCGCTTCAATGGTCGATGGTCTAAGGCGTTACTCTCGCAATATGCAATACTGTCGATGGTGGTGGTTCGATCCCTGTAAGGTGTACTGAGTGCTTTTTTTCCCTAAATGGTTTGTTACTCTCACTCCCTGGAAATGTGTGTACACCTCCTCTAAATTCAACTATCCTCATCCCGAATCAATTATCGTAGTTAGTAAATAAGCGTATACCCTGAACGGGTAGTAAGACGCGGCGATAAACAAAAATAGCGTGATTTTTCTTTTTAGTCGACCTCCTCAACTATAACTCGTAGCATATGGCATTAATAACCCTTGCGTCTAACGCCTAAATAAAAAAACATGTATTTTAAAAGTAATATGTTTGCACCCATTCGACACCTTATCCCGGTTGGTAGCGTAATTGTCTACTGAGCTAAGGATCCCGGGTTCGATTTCCAGCATGGCCAAAAAAGTATCATTTGTTAAATGTGGGTTTACCATTTGACAGTTATGAATTAACGTCCGTGGACTGGATGTTGTGACTGTCCTAGTCTTAAGTTAGATTATTAGGCATATGAAGCTAAGAAAGGCCCAACCAGACGATAGTGGGAAAATATATGGCTTGAATAAAAAAGAGACCCAGGCCATAGGCTGGAAACAGTAATGGATGTGAAGTAAAACATTTGCACCCACAGATCAAAAATAGAAAACACGTGAGCTGTCGAAATGTTTCGTGTTTACGTACATTCCGGAAAAAAAGAATGTTAGTGATGGACTCATATTTTCTTTCTCATAAAAAAAAATTGGGCTATCAAGAATTCCTCAGAGTCTTTTGGAAAAAAATTACGTACTGTTGGCCACCGTCACCCGTTGGTCAGAGAGAGAGAGAGAGAGAGAGACGCAAACAAATAAATTACTCCCTTGGCGGCAATTTGGGCTCATCACTCATCCTTCTCTTGACTGTGAGGGTGGAGGGACCTTCCCTCATCCTCCCTCCTTCTACCTTATAAAGGACACTACGCAGAGTAGATGAAAAAACCATTGCTTTGTCAAAGTCATACTCGTCAGAGCGAGGCGCGTAACGCGCACACTATAGAGTTTCCTTGTCTTGCACGCGCGACAATATCCACGTCACTGAACATTAGGCTGATTATTTCACCAAACTCGCCCATGGGCTTGATCGTACTTCAACGCAGCGCAGTCGATATTTAACCCTCACGCAATATATTTTTTCCCCCACTAGAACATTTAACACCATGGCTATTATCAACCTAATATAAGTGATATGAATGAGGTTAGATTAAAGTAAATGCACTATCATTTGCGTGGAGAAGGGATGACAAAACAACCACTGTAAATCAAACTTTAAAAAAACTTTCAGTGCAACCGGTTGAGATTTTAGCCTCACACCCCTCGTTACAGGCGCAATTCAATCGGTGGTGGCGTGACTGACGCCCCAGACTACGTGACTACCAGTATGGATATTCACGTGTTAAAAAATTAGTTTGGTAAAAAATTATTCGGGGTGCATCAAACGGTTATCTTAGATGGCAATAACCTCTCAATATGGTTTTTTAAGCGCCTCGTCTTACCAGCCTTTCGTGTTTTACGCCAATGCACTAATTACGTTAATGGGTTAAGGATGAGTAAGGTTAAGTTTAGAAAAAGTGTACGTGCATTTGCGTGGAGACAGAGTGAAAAACCATTTTGAAAAACTACACCCAACCGGAATTCTAACCACAATATTCCTGTCATCGGTAGTCGAGTCTACTGCAAGAGTGACGCCTTAGAACATGTGGTCACCATAGTGGGTCACAAGAGTGTATAATACAAATTTTATTGTTTTATAAATATTTTAAACGTTCAGTCATAATTACCTAAACTCTGGGGTAGATTTTAAATAAAAAACAATTTGTACAAAATTTTCAACAGTTGAATGTAAACTTTCAAATTTAGTCTAACGCCATCAAAGTTAAGTGTGCGCTAGTGAGCTTGACTACCGTATAGTACGATAGGGTTCGCTATATTTGACGGCAAATACGAGTGCATTTATTTAAAGTTAATCCTCTCTGACCTTTTGCTTAGAGCAGCGTTTTTAAAACTGTGATCCGCGGAGCCCATGGTTTCCGCCAAAAATATCTCGGACTCAGTAAGACAGTTCTAATTATTCTTTTTTTCCAGCATGTATTTTTACTGTTGCAAGGTCTCCTTAGGTCTAAAAAAGTTTCTGAACCCCTGCCATAGACTAGACAGTTTAATACACTAAAAGCTGATTTAACTGCACAATGCGTAAAACAAAATCAATTAAACTACTAGTTACTACAACAAAACCAAGCCAAATATGCTATTTTTTTATATTTATTATGTTTTACATCATTATATTCCTCTCAATTACAGTAAATGTTATATACAGTATGATTTAGATAAGAAATAAATTAAAAAATATATTTAAAAAATATTAAAACGATTTTTTATAAAATAATATACGTTGAGTCAAGTTATCTGTAAATGTAACATTTCACAAATAATAATACTACTACTAATAATACAGTAAAATTTCCCCAATTTTGAAAACAGTAAAATATTTTAAAGTTTTCTAAAATACACTTTCCACCAGAATTCTGCTATTGTTTTTTATTAGGTGTTCTGTTTTACGACAGGTCCATTCCTTTTGTCAGTTAACTTAGATCACCAACCATCCTTGTCATCTATCTCCTCCTTAAGCATCTATTCTCTTTCACTCTTCTTAGGACTTCATTTGTTACCCTGTCTGTCCACCTGATATTCTCAAGTCTTCCTTCAGGAACACATTTCAAAGCTCTCTAAGAAAAAAACACACTTTAAACTCCCAAATAGAAAGACCCTTTATTTTAATGTGTTGAGAAAATGGCCGATCCCAAGACCAACCTACATATGAGGTCCTTTATCTGGGACTAGATCAGGATTCAAACCCAGTATTTCAAAGGTGGAAATCGACTCGAAGGTGACATCTTGTCCCAGCCGAGGCAGAATAGCTAATAACTATGGGCTACCTATTACACACATCGGTGGACATGCAGGCTAAATGTCAGGATAATCTGGTCTGGTTTTCCGGTTACGAAGAGGTCAAGGTTTGAAACCCTGCTGAATATACTGAGGGTGCATTTAATATAAAGAGTTTACTATTTTATCACAAAGCAAATGTAGGTAAACTAGATTTCCTCTAAATTATCTTTTAATCCCTAACCCACTATCATAATTAAGCTGCTCATATCCCGGACAGGTAGTAAGAAGCAGTGCAAAACAAAAAGTGGATATATTTATCAAAATAGCGTATTATTTGTTGGTTTGTTTCTAAAGACTGAACCAAGCTAGCCTTGGAACATCGCCATTCATCCCACCTTGAAATGTCTCTTGGTCTACGGGTGATTTCTGCGAGGCCGTAGCTGTTAATGCGTTCTTTTATTTAACACCAGATGTCTCCCTCCGTCACATAACTCTCCCTCCTACCAGCGTCTTGTTAATTAATAGCAGAAGTGGTAGGTGGGGTTGGGGTGGAAAGGGTAGGACGTCGCGGAGCTACAGATAAGGGCGTCGGGACGCGAATTGATGGTCCTCCCCCCTTCTCCTTCTCCGTTCCTTCGTTCGTTTCAACTGTCGCAATCACGGCTGACAGTTCCCCGGTTTCTTTAATCGCCAGGATTCCCCCCAGTACTGATGCCAGTCAGAGCTGGTTATATGCTCGTGTAAAGCATCAGAAGTGAAGGGCTGGATAAACCACTGGCGATTATTTTTTTTGTTTCCATGGAAAAAATTAGCTGAACAACCTAGATATAAATGTCTTTATCCGTCTCACATTTTGTCCATTTTCATTTTTTGAACACCACGTCCTACTACCAGTTTGAGTTATACGCATGTGAACTAATTACACTAATGTGTTAGGGATGAGGAATATGGATTTTAGAGGAAGTGTGCCCACATTTGCACGGAGGGAGCGTGGAAAATCATCCCCCGTACATCCATCCAGGATTAAAACCCATATCTCTTCGTCATCGGCAGTCCAGTCTAATGTGAAAGTGATTCCTTAAACCATGCGTCCAAAAAGTGGGTCTTTTATTTGATAATTGCATTTAAAGGCACCGCCTATTTGAAGAAAAATATCCTAACACTGGCTTTTCTTATGGGAATAGAAGTTCTGAAGCTTCGTAATAAAATCCATACTTAGTTATCTTAACACTTTATGGTTGTGAGGATGTTGAAGAATTTTTAAAGGAATTCAGTTCTTTGTTTATGAAAAAACGCGTGAATCATCGTTAAAAATTAGATAATATATTTTATGAATCTTTTTAAATCAAAAAACTTGACTTAAAATGTTTTTAGCTCAATAGAGATATGTTGATACATTTCATCTCCATTTTGGCCTAATCCATATTTTAAAATAACAAACAACTTCCTTAATAGTGTGATATTTCTGGGCGTCTGAGCACTCCCGTAGGCAGTAGCCTAAGAGCGAGTCTCAGAAAAGAAGCTTGACTTTTACATTTATAATCACTATTAATTAATTAAAAATTATCATAATCGTATGGCACACGGAATACATGTAGTTATCCCATAGTTTTGTTTGCCTTTGACAAGAAAGGTAGGGATATAAATCTCAGCTTTTTTTTCCTAAATTAATTCTCACCCTCTCTGAACGTTAATTAACGTATACTCATATTTCCTTTAAATTCTACCTTTCTCACCCCTACCCCATTATTAGCCTAACTAATATTAATTTAACCTGGACGAAGATCCAGTAAAAAAATATTTAAGATTGATTTTAAAAACTTGCAACGCACACCAGTATAAACTAGTACCGATTATCAAATGACATTGAATTACACCATATCAGTTTTTTTTAAATATGATAGAGAAATAAAATTGTAAACCAAAATTACTCAATTATTTGTAGTTTATTTAAGTAAACAATGGTGTGTTACTCTTTTTAGAATTTAACTTTTAGGTAACATTACTGCATACATTTCCGTAGGGCAATTTGTTTCAATATTTAATCAATTATTTTTATATTTAAAATTTTTGAAAATCAATATTACAGTGTCGTTTGAAAGGTCAAACGCTCCCTAGATATCCACTTTAAACAAAATCATTAAAATCATTTTCGAAAATATTGTAGCAAAAAAAAAACCCAAGAGTAAGTTATCCTTAATTTGAGGTATAAGGTCAAAATCAAAAAAATCATCCCAAAGTGTTTATTTTCCTTAGAGTCTTAGATATCAAGTTTGAACAAAATCCAATCAAACGTTTCAGATCCGTGGTCGGATAGAGATAGACATGGGAGCAGACATTTATTTAAGGTGGTGAAGTAGGTGACGTGGAAAAAGGTAAGTATTTATACAGTTTTTACAGCAAAGCTTTTTTTGTCAAAATAAATCTAATATCGCTTCCATACAAACATAAAGTTTAATTTTCTTCAAATGATTACCTCAACAGTTGTTTACTATCTGTTGAGGGTGTCCTGGAATTATGTGAAAACTTTTTCTCTTAATTTAAAAAAGGTTTTTTAGATAATGCCACTTTGCTCGTCATAACAGATATTCAGCAACTGTTGATATCAGCACATGATAAAAATTAAACTT
This sequence comes from Timema californicum, assembly GCA_902141385.1. Taxonomy (NCBI): domain Eukaryota; kingdom Metazoa; phylum Arthropoda; class Insecta; order Phasmatodea; family Timematidae; genus Timema; species Timema californicum. Next base: position 163,462 of record CABFOW010000125.1, read on the forward strand.
TATATTTGTATTGAAGCAATATTTAATTTATTTTGACCAAAAATATGTTTTTCTATAAAAAGTGGGAAAACACCTTTACAACTTAAAAAACTTTTTTTGGAGCATACACACATGCACGTACACACACACACACACACACCGATCCCAACTTGGGAGCTTCTGGCCTAGAGACATATGAGAAAATACATTGTATAAAAAACTAACCAGGTGTGACCAGGTGGGTATGGTATGTGAGCCAGAGAGTCTTACTCTCCAGGACTTGTATCAATAGGCAACTTCAATGGCCGTTTGGTCTATTCTAAAGCGTAAATCTCATAGTAGATGAGTCTGCCAATAATGGGGAGATCGGGGTTAGATTCCCGGTAGGGTGTACTGGGGGTAGTGTTTCTAAATGGTTTTCCACACTCCCTCCACATAAAAACAGGTACACATCCTCTGAATTAAACCTTACTCATTCTTAACACATTAGCGTAACTAGTAAAAATGCGTATAGCCCGAACGGGTGGTAAGATGCAGCATAAAAAAACTGTACTGTAACAATATATGTGAGGGGGAAGAAATCCGAGAAAAGTTATTAGACCTTCCAGTGAAGCCCCGTGTAATGGGTGAGGCTTGCAATTTGCACCACACCACTGTGTAAGGAATAGTATATGACAGGTTCAGGGGCTAGGAAATATAATAATCTTATATCGCACGCACTGAGACGCGTTACAGACGTTCAAAAATCATTTCTCATGTCTCATTTTTGTCTTTTTTACTTTATTCCAACTCTCTGGAGAGAGGGAGTATTGTAATCGTCAAAAAAAATCTAATTTGAGATATTGATATATGTCGTCGTTTCATGATCCCCTCAGCCAGAAAAAAACTTTTTTCGCGATGTCGTTTGTATATTGGTATAAAGCTAGAACCATTTTACTGATTCATTTGAAACTTGATATCTAGGGTTTTCATGCGGTTCCCCCGAGTAATTTTTGGAATTAGATATCCAACCTTAGAATTGAGGGTAATTTTCTTATTGTATAAAAGAGAAAAAAAAAACTTTCTCTAAATTGTTCCAAAGATTTTGATTTAAACTTGTATCTGTGCACTTTTAATCATTAAAAAAAGGGATACCTAATTTTTCTGGGAGAATGATTTTGAGTGTACATTGGGGCATAGCTCTAATTTTGATAATATCTCCACAACTTTTTGAGATACGAAATAACTTATCATTAAAAAGGTGTAGAAATATTAAAAACAAAATACAAATATTTAAATATATTTTTATAAAATTCATTGTTTCCAAGCTATAAGCATTTTTTATTAAATGGAGGTATGGGAAATTCAGAGATTATTATTATTGTTATTATTATTAGCATCGCGTCTTACTACCCGTTCGGTTGTTACGCACTTACGCTAATGTGTAATGGTAGGGTGATTGTGAGTTGAAATGGAAGACCTACAGTTTAACGTGGAATCCGAACCACGGTGGAGGCCTGGCATTCCCAAATTCAGAGCTGATTGTTATGCTCTCTGGCGGACCAAGATGCTACTCTTTTCTCTATTTTTTTTTGCAAAATAGTATATTTTTTTAGTTATACTTTTTTTGGTAGAACGTGATGCTCTTTTTTTTCATTGTGTTTCCGAAATAATGTATATTATTCCGTTTCACGTAGCTTACGAGATTTAAGTAAATATCTCTATTTTAAGTAAGGGAATGAGAAAGTCTGTGCAATGCACTGTACCATTTGTTCTTATACTACATGGTCAACTACTTTTAAACCTTCATTTAAAATACGTAATTTGCATATAGCTCGGCCACTATTGGATTTATAAAACAGTATATTACAAGTAAACTAATGTTATTTTTAATAGTTTCACAACTTTTCCATGATAAGTTATTTCGTATCTTAAAGAGTTGCGTAGGCATGATATAAACTGAAGATGTATGCAAATGTTAAGTGTCCTGCCCTCTAAGTCATTTCTCCGTAAAAATTAAATGCACCACTTTTTGTTAAGAGTTTTAATCAAGGCTATTAGAGCTGATCTACAGCATTAAAAAAATCTTTTGGCCCTTGAATAAACCACCCCTAATTTAAGGGTTGTATATATAATTTCATAATATCCTCAAAGGGAATGATAACTACAGATTCCAAGCTTTAGCTCGATCAATAAAATGGTTTCGGTTCTAGATAAAGATACAGACACATAAACTGACGCATCACAAAAATCAATTTTTCAAATACGGGGGTTCATGAAAAGTTAAAATATTGAACAAAATCTCAAAGTTTTTTTTATTACGATCACAAAACTTTCTCTTTCAGAAGTGTTACGAGAAAGTAAAATTGAATCTGCATTGTATTTGGTTAGTTCATTTAAAAAAGTAAATTAATTTGGTTGATGATCGTATAAAATAAGATACATCATTAACTTTTCCAGTCGTAAAATTCTAAGTGCGACCACAGTTAACGTCAACATACACACACATACACAATATTTTCAGACAAACGAACCGAGCCGTAAGTAAACATAGTTTCACATCATTCGCAGTTAACCTTCTGAACCAGCGCGATTCTCTCTCTCTCTCTCTTCTCTCTTTGTCTAACTGTATCAGTTTTATTTTAAGACCGGACAAAACAGTTTCTTCATTCTTTTTCGTCTTTAATTGCAAGTCTTTTGTTTCGCGTCTTGGCCCACGTTAGCGGCAGGTCTGCCAAGAACAAAAGGTAATGTAACGATGACCGAGACGATAGAAACAGGTCAAGAGACCAAAAACCTGACAGACATGCCACGCGAACCTTTCCACCGTTTCAAAAAAAAGACTGTGCATATCTGAGACCGATACGCAACAGTTTTTTTAAAATTTATTTATTTAGATCTGAAATGATTTATGTGTGTCTTGCCAAACCTTGTGGTTAGGGTATAATATGCGTGTATGTTCATGTTGCTGAATGGTATGGGTGTAATAAGAAGTTATAATATAATTCTGGTAACACAAAACCTTTATAGAGCAGAAAGTTTATTTTTTCCGTTAACAGTGATACAATATTAACTTATTATTAATATTATTTTCCCCGCTTCAGTGGTCAAAAGGCGTTACCCCCGTGTTAAACTGACCCACTGAAAATGAGATCAAGGTTCGAATACCGGTTAGGTCTACTGACGTTTTCTTTAACCTAAATGGTTTTCCACTTTCCTTCCACGTAAATGTAGGTAGATTACCTCTAAAATTCTTCCTGTTTGATTCCTAGCCCATTATAGTAACTATCATATAAGCTTATGCATATAACCTGAACAGGTAGTAAGACTCTGTGGTTAAATAATAGATGTATTGTTTTATAAGCATTGAAACTATCTATCAAAAGTGACAGCTGCTTATCATATGACTTGACGTACGAATATTCGAAAAAAAATTGTAGAAACTCTTATAACTGAGTTACTTCCAATCTAAGTTGAGCTGTGGGCCTTAAGGTGGAATGCTAGTGAGCGTGAGTTTAGGGCAGTATTTTTGCAGTTTTTCTAGCACAAACATCTTTTGGCCAAAATAAATCAAATATTTCTTCTATAGAAACATAGAGTTTTGTTTTCTGCACATGCTAATATCAACAGTTGTTGAATATCTGTCATGAGCATGGCGACATCTGGTGACAAACATTTCTCTTTATTTAAAAAGTTTGTCACCAAATGCTGCCACGCTCATGACAGATATTCAACAACTATTGAGATCAGCATGTGCAGAAAACTAAACTCTATGATTATATAGAAGAAATATTTGATTTATTTTGTCTAAAAAATGTTTGTGCTATAAAAACTGCAAAATTAATGCACTAAACTCGCTCTCACTAGCACCCCGCCTTAAGCTATGTGCCACTATAATATTTGTATTTAGAAAATGTGTATTATAATCCCCCCAAAAAAAGAGTTGTTAATTTTAAACGAGAAAAATAAAATAAAAATTACTTTCAAAAGAGGTAAACAAAATAACGCGCTTCAATTTCTGCAGATTTTTCAGGTAACCTAAACTATCATATGGGACTGAGTGGAATTTTAAGTTTACTCTAGAGGGATTTTTTTTCAACTATAAATTTACTAACTAAGATTTATTTTTCAACTGGTCTCACTATCATTTCCGAATATACGAATTAAGATAAAATAATGGTGTAGGGTGCAGCGACATTCTCGTTGAATGAGAGTATGAAATAATATAGAAAAAATTATTTCAGTACATTCAAATGGTATTCGATCCTGATCTCGATGTCCAAGGGAGACAAAACTAGTCAAGTTTCACGTTAAGTCCACACGCCCCTCGATGCGGGTTTGATAATTTTGTATCTACATTTGTAATTAGCCTTATGCTGTAATTCTCTTATGGGGTAATAGGTACAGACTATGATTTGTGCTCAATTAAATTATTGGATTTGATTGGATAAAAAGTTAAATTTCATTATAAAAAATATGTTGATAAAATACCTTTTTTTGGTTAAAATTGTATGCAGATGAATTTTTAAGGTTTTACATTGCAACAAATAGAAAAATTAAGGCTAGACTTTGTTAATAACAAAAAAACTAAAAAAAAGGATTTAATAAATGTATATTTTAACTTTCTTATGCATTGTTTCTTTTTATTCTTCTGTGTTTTAAAATATTTGCCTATTCCCATTATAATATCCAGTTCAAACACATATGTTACCAATATTCCTTGCTTGAGAGAAATAAATTTATTAGTCTGAGAGTACTTACTTTTTGTTATTGGAATACTGTTATTGTTAAATTTTATTTAAACAAACAAAAATGACCCTGATTCGCATTTAAACGGTAAAGTGGTGAATTTTGCAAAATATTTTGTTTCGTTTTATTTCGTGCATGCACTATGCATTCGAAGATGCTACAAATAACTTTAAATATGTTTTGATAGCCATTTTGATATTCTTAGTTTAAAGTTCGTAAAAACATGAGACGTGAAATTTCAGTATCTTTAAATATAGGCAAGTACTACCTTATAGAATATTTACTTATTCTAGCTTTAAGTTTCATTCTAATCTTATCCTCCCGAATGCGTCTAGGTCTTCCCTATGGTCTCTTCCCATTTGGCCTACCAGTCAATACCCTGAACATGGTTATAGATTCTCCCATTTGCGGTGCACAACATGATCACCGTAACCCACAAGACATGATTATTCTAACAATGTATTGTGTTTAGTACTGGGTATGCAGCTCATCATTATGTAACCTACTCTACTCCCCAGTAATATAATCCCTTTTTGGAGCCAATATCTTTCTAAAAACCTTGTCTACGAGTATACTAAACTTTTTTTCTCCATATGAGGTGAGAAACCACGTTTCACACCCATAGAGAACCAACATACATACATACATACATACATACATACATACATACATACATACATACATACATACATACATACATACATAATATATATAATATAATAAAATGGCTGATTTGACATATCTCTATAATAAGAGATTAAATTCCATAATTAATGCTGCTCTAAGTAGTACGATTACATGAGTATTCTTCTAGCCAATACATTAGCAAAAAGTTGATAAAGACATTTTCCAATACGAAGTTAAGACATTTCCTGATATAAATATATAAAGAATAAGAATGATATAGCTAAAACAGTTATACGGAAGATAAAATAAAAATAAAAAAGAAGGAAAAAGAAATGTTAGGAAATTGTACGCGAGTGGAAAATGAATAATGTGGAACGAGATACCGGACTAGCGTATCGGAAAGTCCAGGCATGTCCGAGTATGCAAAGGTGAGGGTAGGGTGGCAGGGGGGTAGCTTTCTCGGTGAGAGGTCTTAACAGGCACAAAGGACACGAAAGCACGCTTTCTTTGACCTGTGTAGAATTTCCCTGTGTGTCTAACGTCAAGTAGTTTGTTTTAGAAACATAATTAGATATTTAGTGTCTAGATAATTGTGGAATAAGCATAGCTTACAGTAAATTTACAATATAATAGAATTAATACTAAAACATTTAATATATTTAAAGTTGGGTAAAATAGTAGTTTTTCATCAATATATCACACTACCCGTTTTGGTTGTGCTCATATTTATAAAACGTACTATGTATGTTCTATGGGAGAATTAGGTAGAATTTATAGCAAATATACAAACATTTGCGAGGAAGAATAATGGGAAAAGATTTGAAAAAGCACCCTCAGTAGGCCTAAATTCAGCTCTTGTTCTGACCCCAACCTCCCAATCACCAGAAAACCAGACTAAATGAGCCTGATATTCAGACCACGTGGCCACTGATGCAGGTATTCCTAAAGTAAACAAGGTAACTAACTACCATACCAAAATTTTACTTTTATACATTTTACTATCGGCTACTTGGTTAACCTTGAACTCTTTAAGACAGTTAAACAATATTATTTCGTGAAATAAAAATTTTAAGCCACTCTTATTAGATTTAATTTATTCATTTTGATACTTTTTGAATTACTATCGTTACTTGTGCTTTGAATTAGAATCTATAATCAAGTATTTATTGACCGTAAACTTTATTAGATAAAATACCTGCCATAACTTAATTTGACAACAAACACAAACACCAAATCACAAATAAATAAATCACCAGCAATATAAAAGTAACAAATATTTTACCATTATTAATGTTAGACTTTCACTGTAAACGAACCCTTTATCCCTAGAACCGATTATAAACGTTTTAATAACTGGACAATGATCCATAACTTGTTTGAACATTCATATACCGTACCGTAAAAACCAAGCTAGACATTGGACTATCAAGGCAAATAAACTATCAAAATAAAAATTGAACTTTATCAATATTATTGCTAGGGAGCAAACAAAAAAAAACCTATAGTTTAGCTAACTTTGAAAAAGTTCCTCAACTAGATATGTAAATTATTTTAATCAATATGCGTATAGATTTCAGTGTAAGGTTTTTATTTAAAATAATAGGTTTAAATTACCATATTTTGTAGAAATAATACATTAAATAATTTGGCTATGACGTCAAATACAAAAAGAATGAATAATTGGTTTTTGAAACTGAATATGACGTACACTACAAATAATAAAGGTTTAGAATAAGTTAAAAACAATAGGGGGAGGGGGGTTGTAAATTGAGTCCAACAAATGAAAAATAGATATCCTTGAGAGATTTCAAGAAATAAAACAAAATAGCTCAACTAAAACAAAATTCTACTTGTAAATTGATTTACATCAGTTCAATATATTTATCTGTATTACTGCTTACATATATTTCATGAGGTTACATATTATTTCATAGGCTAAGTAATTTTATTAGGTTTCCTATTTGGGATTTATTTGTAGGTTTATGTGTACACCAAGTTATTATTCAAAGGGATTGGAGTTCAATCCCCATCACTGGGCACGCAGACTAAATGTCTGGCTCATATAAGCTTGTTTGCTGATGTGGATATTAGGGTTAAAAACCCGACCGGGCGTATGAAGGGTGATTTTCTTAAATAGTTTTCCAATCCTCTTCCGCACAAATGTCGGGGGTAGTAAGATGTAATGTAACATAAATATGGTAATGAGATGTTTTTCTATCAATAGAAATGAGTTTTATTTAAGATTCGTGTATAAATATTCATTTAAGTTTAAATATTTCATCAATTTAGTCTAATTCTACACTATAGAATCCAAATTAAATCAAAAACAAAATAATTGATGTATAGTACATTCCATTTACCCAGAAAGGTGGCAAGTTTACATTGCTGGGTTACACTATGATGCCGCTTATAAGATAGGGCCATACTCTAATTGGTCAAAATAGAGTTGCTAACTTTTAGGTTAAATGGATTGTTCATTGGTTCAAGAATATTTGGTCATATTTTTATAATAGAGTTTAAATCTATTTAGCAGAAAATATTTTTAAGTTTCTCAATTTTATAAATACAGTATATATACAGTAACCCCATGGCTTCTTTGGTGCTGACTGACAGCTCACAGCTGACAGCTGACGGCTTTGAAAAGTTACCAGACCAAATTATGTATCCCTACACCGAACCATATGATCTACAAAAACATGTGTTTAGCAGCTGTCATTTTTGACAGTCAAAATTTACGTATATACCTAAATGTTGACTGTCAGAAGTCAGCTGTGAGCTGTCAGTCAGAACCAAAACAGCCACGGGGCTACTGTACTTACATACATACATACATACATACATACATACATACATACATACATACATACATACATACATACATACATACATACATACATACATACATACATACATACATACATACATACATACATACATA
>CABFOW010000125.1:172263-185772 GCA_902141385.1 Timema californicum
TATATATATATATATATATGATTCCAGCTAATTTATCAATGATAAAATAGTAAAAATGTCTTAAGTGATTAAAGAGAATTTTGTAAAAGCCATTTTGTATAATTTACAGGAAAAACAAAAGCTTTCCAGTGACAAGAATATTTGGGTTCAAATCGGATGCCTAATATGTTTTTTTCTAAATGGTTTCTCACTCTCCCTCTTCGCAAATGGGAATACATTTCTTCTAACTTTCTCATCCATTTAACATTAGTGTAGTTATGCGGTGCCCACACAGAGCTGTGAATATGCATAGCACGAACATGTATGAATAAAAAGTAGCCCGTGGCGATGGCTGAGAAGTCTAATATGTTAGACTCATATTAAAACTGTTCATCGATTACAGGGTAGGTTGGAATTTGAATCCCAGATTGGTGCATTGTCAATTATTTTTTCAGGTATGATTTATCTCTACGTTTTTTTTAATCATCTCTTCATGTGAATTCGGGTGCCTTTCCTCATCCATATCTTATAATATAATTTTATAATGTTTGTATGCCTTTCCACACCTTACAGAAGCTCCTAGATGACCTAGAAGGCTGGCACTTTGCACACTTATAGCATAGACAACGGAATGGAACATAACGGATTCTAATTTTTTTTTCATTTAGTAAAAATAGAATATATTTAGTTCACTCTCACTTTAACCACAATTACGTAATTCCCGAAAGAAATATAATTGATTAAAAACAAAGCCCATCCTTTAATGCGCTTATCAAGTCAAGGTTACATTTTATTAAGTTGGTTAGTATTATAATCAACCTGTCGTTGACTAGCCTTAAGACTTGTCCTATTACGTAACGTAAGACCGTTGTTTTGAAAGTATAAATTAAAATAATATTTAAGAAACATAATATATGTTAAATTAATCTAACTTAACATTTGTTTTAAGAGGAAAACTATCACTGTGGATGCATCTAATGAAATTAAACAATGACACCGCAAGAAAGGTAAACCAATCCAAGGTGTGTGCTCTGGCTATTTGTCCGCTGTTCCACCGAAGGTGGAAAGCATCATCTAGCATTCGTAGTGGCGTAGGCCACCTCATCTCCCCCCCTCCACCTTCCCAAGACATAGGGTGAGGCCCACCCCAGGTAAACACACACACACAAAAAGAGACAGAATGCTTGGCCAATGTTTGGCATCGAGAGTACTTGGATTGCATAATCTATTTTTATATCTGACGCACAAGAAGTACGTTCCGTCTCATTCCTTCTACCAACCCTTTTTTCAACCATTTCCTGACAAGGCACGTCTTTTCAGATGACCCAGAGGTAGTTTCGTATTCAGGAAGCCTGCAAAGTCCACTTGCCTTCGGGGCGGGAAAATTGGAAGCGTCGGTACTTACGAGGGTAGCCCTACAAACGGGTAGAAATCCTGACCCCTAAAAAAAATATAGTGAGGATGTAAATTCTGTAATTTATTGAAATATCTATAGAATTAACGATAAAAACTACAGTAGTATCTCGATAGTTTGAAGTTACGTATGGTTCGACGTAAGCATACACCCTTTCATATAGCACCAAGCTGAGTGATAATGGTTTGAAAGAAATTATGAGTAAAACTTGGACAATCCTTGAAGTCCTTCTTTATGTGAAGATTATGGTGAAACAAAAATTAAAGAAAGGATTAAAAGTGATGAGCAATACACAATAAAAGCACATACAATTGTGATCACAAGCGCAAAAACAGTAAACACATGATTGTGGTTTAAAATTGTTATATTACGTACCAATAGGTGCGTATATTTATAAAATCATTTAAATTTTATTTACTTAAAATATATAATATAATGTGTATATTTTAAATAATTTTTACATTTTTGACAGTCATTCCGTATAGTTTGAATTTTCAATTGTTCAAAGTGGGCCTGGTCCGTTAGATCTGAACTATTGAGACGTTATTCTATTTATTAAACAATTAAATCTTATTGATCATGTTCTACGATCCAAGCAGGACATCCTATAAATACGTTATTTTAGTTAACAAATTAATTCATAGTGTAAGGGTGAATATATTATTTAAGAATAGATGGATCTTTACTAGTCTGAAGAGGTGTTGTAAAAACTACAATGATAAAATATATATGCATGATCTTACGTACGGTGCACTGGGCCTAGATTAGAACTTTGGCCTTTCCGTCACCAGAAGTATAGTAGATTGAAAACCTGGGGTCGAAAACCACACGACCCCTTTTGCGGGTGTAAATAATCTTCAATTATTATGTTTTAAATAAGGATATTTTATAATTATCTTCAGAAAGATAATAATTTTAGCAATATACAATTTGAACACTATCAAACTTGGTGTTAACACACAATAAATCAGCGATTATTCAAACATCGTTAATACGAATTACCAACTAATGGAATTCCCGCAACCAAGACGCAATCTCCCTCCACTCACTGAGTCGGTCCGCGTGATTGTGATTCCTGTCCATTCCTACTCATTACTACATCTATACATTTGTTTCATCGGTTTAAGAAAAACTTTCTTTTTTAGCTAAAGTGGTTTTTTATGGATATGAATGTGTGACCCCCCTTTTACCCTCCAATAATCTAAATATACGAATTTTGACTATCCGAACACCATTCATAGTGTTATACTGTAGTTGTTTTATAACTAGTTAAAATATCAAAAATATATACACACTTTATGTCTGCAACAATTTAAAATATATGATGACTAAGAAATTATTGAATCATAAAATTTCCGTAAGTTTACAATTCACCATCAGATTTATTGCTCCACTATGATCATCAAGTTGGATCAAAATCTAACTTTACTATAATAAGACGAAGATAATTAATATATAGTTTTTAGTAATTTAAAATGTTATATTGAATTATAAAATCTTTGATAAGTATTCGAACCAAGCATTTATCTTCTTACGTACTTATAAACAAATTAAACACATTGAACTTTTTTAATTTAAAGAATCAATATTATATAATAAAATTTAAAAAATTAAGTCAAATTTCTAAATAGCAAGTCATATTATTTTAAAAAAATGTCGTGTTTCACTACACGTATTAGCTATACGCATATACATTATCCTGATTTGGTGGGTATTAGGAAGGCAGGATTTAAAGTGAGTGTACCATAATTGGTCTAGACTCTAGAGGAGGTGGAACACTATTTGGGAAATAACACCCTCAGTACACCCTACCAGGATTCAAGCCCCGACGTCTCCGTCACTAGAAAATTGACAAAAAAAAACTTGCCACTCAAACCTCGTGGGTTCAATTTATTAATTAAACTAATAAAAGGGAAACTAAAAAAAACAGGTAGAAAAATCCAGCTATTTGTGCTTCGAGGAAAATTTTTCCATATTCCAGGGGGTAGGGCAGAATCCAATTCTTACCACATCACCAATAGGCCACTGCTATCCGGCCCATTTTCAGCAGACGATTCACCCCCCTCCCCCTCTCACCCCCTCGCCAAGTCATTTGGAATTCACGGAGAGTTTTCAGTTCACCTGCCTTAGGGCAGGCAATCGGGAGAGCATTCTGAGCGCATACGTAAAACTAACTTCATGGTCCAACTTTGAGGGAAGTTTCAAACTTACGGGGTCTGATATGAAAACTCATTTACATTTCTCATGGGTAATCCATGAAGGCGTACTTTACCAACAGTATTGCTTCTACCCTGGAAGATAAGAGTTCTGTTTTTAAAGATTTCTGTATTCTTGTGAGGCGGTCTAGTAAAAATAAAAAGGAGCAAAAACTATAAATATTCCATTACTTTTATTACAACAAGAGAAATGATTCAAAGAATATCATCAATTGAAATGGAAATATTAAAAAAAAAATAGAATGGTGTACCCACACTGCTGGTATTAAGTATATGCCATACAATCCACAAGATACTTGATTTTCGGTAAAGGAGATGTTAATTTTGGCCAGGTTTACTAGGGATGGTTTTCCAAATGTGATTCGCTATATCCCTTATTTACGCTAATGAAGGTGCATTTTACTTCACCAACCTTTCTCATGAGTACGCAAATATATTAGGCCGCTTAGTAGGCCTTAGTTAAAACTTGTTGACTAAAATAAGCAAAAACCAAGTTGGTACACCTGTATATTAATAAAGGAGTTCCGAAATAATTAATTTTATTTAATCTGCGTTGTGAAAGTCTTTTGAAGAAATTGAAATTTAGAGTTTTAACCTATTATTTCACTCAAATATCATTTATCACTGAAGTTTTAATGTCCTTTCTCAAAACTATTTCTGGTTAACTTTTTTTAAATCTACCATCCTCTTTCCTACACTTTGGATTAATTTTTAATTACCTCGGCACTAATCGTAATAATTAAATAGGTTAACTGACTACACCAAATCATTTAGGGTAATTGAAAATGGTTAACAGATCACATTTGCATTTGAAAGTAAAAATTAATCACAATCATTATATTTCATAAATCTTGCAATGGAAAGCCAATGGAGGGATGAAAATGGGAAAAAGCTCTCATCAATTCTTAAAGAGAGAGTAAAGGTCATATAAATCATGAATTCAATTGGCAGGATGCGTTTCTTGAGTGGGGAGGATGAGATAAGTCATGTGAACTTCAAATGTAACCATTGAGATATATTATTACCTATGAAATAATACTAATAATAAAGTATGATGCTATCAAATTATCATTCTTAGGAGAGTACTACTTTTGTTGCTCGTGATAACCTTAAAAAAATTTTTTTTTTAAATATAAATATGGAGCTTATATTAACAGTACGCGAGTGTCTATACAATTTAACCTATAGTTTTTTTTAGGAATATAAATATTGGAAAACTGGAAAATCATGTTGCCACAACGCCATAAATAAAATATTACAAATTGCATTTATATTCTTAGTCCATTTAATTGATATTATAACCCGCCTCGGTGGCGTAGTTAGCTATCGTGCAAGTCGCGTTGAGCTCGACTGCCGAGGACGGAGAGACCGAGGTCCGAATCTCGGTCGGGGGAACTGGGGGAGGTTTTTCCTCAATGGTTTTACACTCTCCCTCCATGCAAATGCGGGTTCACTTCCATTAAATTCAACCTTCCCTAATTCCTAATCAATAGCGTAATTATTACTTAAGCGTAAAATCCGAACGGGTAGTAAGACGCGGTGCTAGATAAAAGAAAATTATAAATAAGGAAGTATTTTGTAAGCTTTCAATGGCTTTTAAAATTTACATTTTTAAATTTTTTTATACAATGCCAAATTTGAGTGACTTTTAATTGATGTTAGTGGTAGAAAGTTGGCTTCCTACATAAATCGGAATTTAGTACATTGCGCTTAAGGTGAGAGTGTATGAGACAGAAAATGCCAGTGTTTTTTGCAGTTTTTATGCCAAAACATTTGTTAGTCAAAATAAATCAAATAGTATTTCAATAGAAACATAAAGTTTAATTTTCTTCATAAGGTGATATCAACAGTTTTTTAATATCTTTCAAGAGTGTCCTAGAATTGATGACAACTTTTTCTCTCCATTTAAAATGTTTGTCATTTAATGCCGCTATTCTCTTGACTGATATTCAACAAATGTTAAGGTCACTGTGTGAAGAAAATTAAATTATGTTTCTGTTGATTTTTTTTTAATATTTGCCATAAAAACTGCAAATACGCTGACCTTATCTCGCGTATCCTACACTCCCACCTTCATTCTACACAACCAGCACTTGCCTCTTGGAATTTAATAATCAGCTATCAGGACAGACCCGTATGCCGCTAGTGTATATCTTCATAAGTAAAGCTCTAACTCGAACCAGGGTCTCTTCAACTTGTAATTCCCTGAAAAACAAGGACTGGCCCAACGGCAGTGAAGAAAGGGAGGTGGAGATATTCTAGAAGTGAGGCTGTCGGTAATGGTACTGCGAGGGTTACAAGTTGGAACCCATACTTGTTACAAAGTTTGGTCCTTCATAAAACGACGTATGGAGTCGAATGAAGCTACTTTTCTCGCTATTCTGTCGCGTTCTCTAACTCTCTATCTGATTTTCGTCACTTTCATTCTATTATTCAATTTCACTTCTTCTTCGTTCTTCCTTTTTTTTTTAGTCTTCTTTATCTCGCCTAAGACCACTTTGGTGCTGAGGACTCCTTTCCTTTTATTCCCAGTGGAATGTGCGGTGAAGCTTCTTTTGGGAATCGTAAGGAATGTTGATTGCTGAAATTGAAACTTTTTGCCTCTGATACTTTCTATTGAAGGTGTCTCGACAATATACTCCATGGTATGTGTTTGGTGGATAAACCTCTTAGAGGATGAAGCTTAAACCATTTCCAGGGGTTAGCAGTCTTCCCACATCAGTGAGCACACGGTCTAAGGCACCAGTCTGTAGAATAGAATGGATGGTCGCTGAGAAGTAGGTCAAGGTTCTCATCTCTTCCGGATGTATTGTAGTTTTTGTTGTTTGTTTTTTCAGTTATTTGAGGTATTTAACGTGCACTTCCTGAACAAACTGATTATATCAGCACACGAAAGTTTCTATGAGCGAGAGCAAAAGGGGCTACAAATTTTGTCGGAAAGGTATTTTCACATACCTTCCAGGTTTATTTTACATGCCACTATCACCATGGGACCGACGACTTTACTTTCGCCCTGAAAGAAGTTTTGTTGCGGATTTTTTTTCACTCAAGAAAAACCCGTCAACCCTGGCTGTATTTTCGCTCACGAGCATTGGGTCCTGAGGCGATCACTTTACCCCAAGTCCACCGAAGTCAACCACTGTTGTTTAAATATTCCTTTTCCATATATATATTCTAAGACAGCTTCTTCATTCCTACACCTTAAATGAAGGCTTGTTACGCGAACATTTAAAATTAGGGCGTAGATATGTGGTATAATTTACAAAAGGTGTACCTGAACTTATTTAGGATAAGCGAGGGTAGGAAACTATTTAGGGAATAACGACCTCTTTACACGGGTCCAAGATTCAAACTACAGCCTACCAGTCACCGGCAAACTGATTACAATAAAAATGACGCCTTTGTCCGCGAACTCACTTGTGCAGGCGTGATCTAGAGTAAAGATAGTTTGTAAGTAATGTGCATATCTAATCATTAGGTCTAATAGACAAAAAAAAAGAGCGCGAGAGAGAGAGAATATTTTGATGTAAGAAAAAGCGAAATGAATGAACTAAAGTTTGATGGATGATGTAAAACGGGTAAGATTGCGTTATAGATTGAGAAATACGCCACACACTTCTGGACTTGTCAGCTTACCTCGGAAAACCTCTTGGGATATCCAGCACAATATACAGGTAGCATGAACACGCGGCGAGGTCAAGTGACCTCATTTCCTGCCGGTAATAGCCCAGTCCAATGGAGTCATGGTCTAATGGGGATAATAGGGGTGGGGGGAGGGGTAGAATGGGTGTAGGTAATACACGACTTGACCCAGCGAACATGGCTCATCAGGTATGTGAGGTGCATGTCCGTTACGACCGATAATGTGATCTACTGGCATGACCGACAGCTCACTATGATGATTGTGGCGTCCAGATACCCATCACTGGAGATGAGTAATCAAATAGGTCAACCATATGGTATTCAAGGGGCATTAGTTCGAGCTTAGATAGTACCTTTTTTTTTGCACCACGTCTTACTACCCATTTGGGTAATACGCCTATGTACTAATTATGCTAATGGGCTATGGATGAGGAAACTTTAATTTAGAGGAAGTATACCCACATTTGTGTGGAGGGAGGTGTACATTAATTTAGGAAAAAACACCTTTAGTACAACCGACCGGAATCTAACTCCAATCATCGGTGGTCTAGTCTATTGGGAGAGTGACACCCCAGACCATGTGACCACAGAAGCAGGCAGCTAGTTCATAAATATGAATTTGTGCATGGGTTTAATATGATAGACCTTTATTTTTGCACCAAGTCATAATAAGCTTTAGGGATACCCAAATTTAATTAGTCTACACTGATGAGGTAGGGATAAAGAAAGTATTCGCTTTAGTAGCCGAATGGTCTAAGGCATCATACTTACAATATACTAAACTGCCGAAGATGAGGATATAGGGGTTCGAGTCCAAATCGGGTGTACTGAGGTTGATTTTTCCTAAATTGTTTGCCAATCTCCATCCATAAAAATTCGGTTACACTTCCTATAAATTCAACCTTCCTCATCCGTAACACATTTCCGTAATTATTACAAACTTGAACCCGAAAGGGTAGTAATATGCGGGGCTGAAAAAAGGATTACATGTATTGGCAATTGTGTGGAAGTAGAGAGTGAATATACCTAAGAGATACCACCTCATTACATGCGATTGGAATTCGAATCCTGACCTTTCGTCACCAGCACACTAGACCTGTGTGAAATGGCGTCTTTGTTTATGCTCCTTTGTGTCATCACATTTTGATTTATCAATTTCAGTATAGCAAATTGATAGATGAAACAAATGTTTGGGATGCAAGTTCATCAAAGGTTAAGTTACAATCGTAATTGATTCAATTAGTTCTGTCAAGTGAAAAATGTACAATCATTTAGTTCCACTTGACTTCATTGGTTATTCTGCGTCGACCAGTAATATGCCGTCCATTTCAGAGCGTGATTTGGTTCTCATCAGCGATTCAATTTGCGTTGTATATCTCCTTGAAAATTCAATAGATTCGCGTCCAATCAGTCACCCTAAATGGCTATAGTTTATAATGTTTGGAATTACAAGTTACTTTCTGTTTGGATTCAATTAACAAGTCATCGTAGCCAGGACTCCATTACGTATTTACCCCCACAAATGGATGGCAACGCACGACTACATTAGGGCAGATGAGCGGAGACAGAGAGAGTGGGTAAGGGGGGAATTGTACCCCAAAATCTTTGGTTTTTAGATAAATACCATAACTAAAATCCACACAAGAGTGGAATGGTTTGTCGCAAAGATGAATTTCCCCCCACTTCCCAAGGCCCCTATCCAAATTATGATTTTAAATCCTATCCCCAAGTTAATGTCACTTTTTACCTCTTTCTCTCAAGTTAGACTCTTAAATAAATATAACCAGTGAAACTTACACAAGAACTGAATATCACGCAACATAAGGCGTTTATTCTATTCATCTTTTAATATACAATTTATCATCCTCTTTCCAAGTGATTTAATGGAGCTTGCCCTAAATTCGTCCTATTTATAGAATTCTCTAAGGTTAGGCCTTGAAATGAAATAAGTTCCATTGGAGACATTTAAAAGACAAAGACATGATGATTGGATAAGAAATAACTCCCCTCCTCCATGTGATCTTCTGTCCTCCTTCTAGACTATTTAACAAATTCAACCTCATTATTCTGTTCCCACAGGCTAGTAGCTGATATCAAGTAATGAAATTATAACTAACGAATGTACTGTATATACATTTTTAAATATATAAATTTAAGCACCAAGTAGTCCTAAATTATGAAGTATTTCTTCTATACATTGTCCTAGTAACAAGATTAAACAAGATGAAAAAACAACCCCCTACAAGTTTATTTAGCTCATAAAAAGTTTAAAGTAAAGTTTGTCATCTGAACTCAAGGTACAAGTAATCTCACCCCCCTCCAATACAACAAAGTAAGCGAAATCTGTGCAAACCTTTAATGAAGCCAAAGAACAGTTTCAATAAGAGTAATCCAAATAATTGAAAGCTCAACTTTTGGTAGGAGTAAATATTTTATTGTTACGAGTAAATATAGAAGCACATGTAAAAATAAATCAGTCGCAACTAACTTTGACAGCCATATTTCTGCTAGCAAACAAGCTTGAGAGCTAAAGTCTGTTCAGCGTAGGAATTATTTGCTGAACGGCCTTTTTACCTACCAGAAATCTATTATATAGTAGGATATTGTTAGGAAAAAAGACCTTTCAGAGAGTAATTCCTACCGTGAATGGTGTATACAATGACTAGTTAACGTCCGTATTGTAAATAATTTAAAAAACTATTTCGAACAAACAATTTTCTAAAAATCAAATTGTTATCCAAGCTATATGAACTAACATATCTTATATGATCTTAAAAACACATATTGGACCAACTTATTTCCAAGAGTTAAATTATTTATAGAACTATTTCTAAAAAGTTAATCTTCAAGAATGAAACTATTTTTCAAACTAAATAAAATACATTTTTCTTTCAAATCAAACCTTGTTTGTAAAATTATCTAGAAAAAGCTCTTTACCAGAGATAAAATTATTTGTAAAACTATATAATTAAACTATCTTTGAATTGTACAAATTATTATGTATGTAACTATTTAGAAAAAAACATTTTCCAGTAATAAAACTACTTGTCAACTTATTTCAGCTGAGTATCTTCTAAGAGAATGTAATACAAATAAATCGAGTAGGCGAATTGAGTATTATATAAAATATTAAGTTTAGTTTTCACCCTAAAACATTTATTCATCAACCTTACTTTATCTACCTGCACCGGTGATTACACGGTCGAAAGAGTCAATCTTGAAATATACTGGATTCTCACGAATGAGAAAGTTGAGGTTAAAATCTCAGTAGAAAGCAAACGTTCTCTATTTATTATTTATCAATGTGGTTTTTAGATCCTCTCCCTACACTAAGCATATACCTGTTATATTATATCCATTATAAAAGGTTGTTAGTATACTTATTATTGAACGTAGAGCGACTACCAATATATCATTATTCTCTTTGGTAGCACGAGGCGAATAATAATTCCTGCTTTAATACTTTTTTAAATAAATGGTAAGGAACTCTGCAAGGACTTTCTCACTCTGTTGTTTAAAAATGGCGATATTTACACAAAACTCGTAATATATGTGAAACTTAGGTGATCTGGTGGTCTAGGGGTAAGGTGTCAGACTTCTGTGTTGGGGATCCGGGGTTCAATCCTCAGTCCCGGCACAGAGCTATCTGATTGCCAAACCCTTCCTTCACCTCTGACAAGACGTGTATTAATAACAACTTGTGAATGTGAGGAATGCCAGGCCTCCACCGTGGTTCGGATCCCACGTTAAACTGTAGATCATTTCATCTCACAATCACCCTACCATTACACATTAGTGTAAGTGAGTATAACCCGAACGGGTAGTAAGACGCGGTGCTAATAATAATAATAATAATAATAATAATAATAATAATAATAATAAATATGAAACGGAATAATACACACTAGCAAACCGTATAAAAAAATTGCGCTATACTTTCGTTACATATTTTATGATTTTCTTTTAAAAGAATTAAAGTTCCCACTAGTATATTTGGTCAGAAACAAAATCCATATTGGGTCATAAGGGTCAATACTTTGTTTTAATATTTCAACTTCCAGTTAAAATTTTCGACATTTTACTAAGGGTTGCGCATCTTATGGTTAACGCATTGTATTAAATTCCTTATTTTAAGGTTTAGACCAATAAAAAAAGTAAATATTGACTAATGAGTCTAAAATGATAAAGATAGATTATTGCTGTACAAAGGAAGTGAAAATGAACTTTTTGACAGATTTACTTATTTCTTATTTTATGGCATTTGAGATTTTTTGCGTTAAAGGAAATTTCCGCTTTTGTATAGTACCCTAAAAGTCATTTTTATAGGAAAATTAAAATAGTTTGTTTATAATCTTAATCAATGCCTAGACACGAATTTTAATCAAAATCATTAAAACCGATTTTGAGATTTTTTTTCTCTTTTCGCTTAAACTACTCTTAATTTTAGGGTTAAACAGACATTCAGACCAACGGCATTTCAAAAAACACATTTTAGGGTTCGGGGGGTCATGAAACGTTGACATCCATCAACATTTTGGTGTGGATTTTTTTTACGGTCGCAATGCTTTACCTTTAAATTTCGATAAGTTAAAAAATAATATATACATATATAGTTTGAAAGTTATTGGTTTTATAAAATATATTTTAAATAAAAGATTTTTTATTATAAATAGACCTACATATTTGCAATGATAAGTAATTTCATATCTCAAATAGTTACGGAGATATAATAAAAAATAAGAATTAACGCATCAGACCGGAACCTTTAAAGTCATTTTGACGAAAGGTTGAGAGAAGCCATTTTGTTTGTAATATTGATAAAAGTTTAGAAATGAAATTTAATCAAACCCGTTAGAACCTATTTTGAAAAAGTCGACTTTTTCTCTTTTCACCCATGAGGAAACTATCTTTAATTTTATGGTTAGATATTCAGTTCCAAAAATCCCTCTGGACAACCCTATGAAAACCCTAGATACCAATTTTTAACCCAATTGGTAAAATAGTTTAGGCTCTAGTCAAAGGTACAGACAGACAGACAGACAGTAATTCAAAAACTATTTTTTTTCGAATTCAGGGCTCATGAAAAGTTAAAAAAAAAAAATTAAAATCTCGAGTTCGATTTTTTTTTTTACGATAACAATACTTTAGTTACCTGTAAGACAGCGAGCGAGTAAAAACCAACAAATTGATATTCTTTTACTAACATTGTTTTGACGAAATGATTAATCCAACTCACTTCTCGCATACTTAATTTATCAGCTTGTTTATGTCACCTAGTTCTTGTAATTACTTTAATTTATAAAATGCAATTTTCATCGAAATACTTAAGAGAGGAAAGAAAAGAAAGAGCGAATGAAAAGAGGTGGGAGAAGGGAGGAATAAAAACTTGATACTTCACTTCTACCCAAACAAGAGCAGAAAAACAAGGCTGAAGAGGCATGTAAACATTTGACGAGCGAAGAAGAATCGATAAAACACTTCATAACATGCCGGGTGACACTCGAGAAGGTGACAGCGGGAAAGGGGAGGGGATATAGAAGAGGAAACAAACTCGACGATGGCAACAAATTTTTTTAAGGTAAACTTTGATTGCTTAGAGATAGGAGATAACTTTGCTCTTTCACGTGGGTATGACGTCACAAGGGCGTTTCAAAAACAAACTTCTGAGAGTAATGAGCTACTGAAGATCCATAATTTGTTAATTGCTGAGCTCAACATGACGCCTCAATCTAAGGAGTAGGGACGAGGATGGTGGAGTAGAGGAAGTGAGAGCGAATGGGGGAAACCACAGGGAGAAACATCCTTCAGTGAATTCAGTTGGGATTCGAACCTAATTCTTCCATTTGATGGTGACCAAGCATGATGCGAGGATAATGACTTAAATTCTATGACCACCACTGCGAATAATTAAGGACGTGGCTTGTTATGTATGTTAATTAGTTATGTAATGACTAATGACACGTTAATTAGACTAAGAATATTGTATTTTAATATGCTCCCTTGCAACTACTCCACGTAACCTATTACTTTAACTATTTTGATCGTCGTAAGAAGAAGGTTGTTTAAATATTCAAAATATTATTACATATATTTTCAATTAATTATTCATACCCCAGGCCATGCGTTCTGCATATGTAATTAAGGGAGCTTATATTTTAAAGTTGCCGGACAAATATAATTACTTTTTCAAGGCCGTAGATAAACAATGATTTAATGGGGGGGGGGGGGGGGGGGTGGGGGGGTAAACCCCCCAACCAC
>CABFOW010000125.1:203026-249925 GCA_902141385.1 Timema californicum
CCCCCCCCCCTCTCCCCCTCCAAAAAAGCAAGGAAAAAGATGCTGGGAGAAGCAATGGGAGCAGACCGTTCCGCCAAGCACTATTAGTGCTAGAAGTGTCAAGTGTGTAATCAGAGCTAGGAACGATGAGGGGGGAAATGTTGCAGTCAAGACACTTGGCTGTAAGACGCTGCCTAGTCGATTAAAATCCTGGAGAAGAAAGCTAGGGCTCTTATTTCGTCACCTTGAATCACGTTCCGGAAAATATACGGCTCTCCTCTTCTTTAGAACTTTAAAGAAGACATAGTGTCGAAAGTAAGGTCCAAATAAAATGTATGACATTCTCGCGTAAGTATACACCATGTCAATGATTTCAATAAAAAAAAAACTCAATGGCGTCAGCTCGTAACCGAGCCATACCGACTGAGTGGCCGCAAACTGTTGGCGAAGAAAGTGTCAGCTTCTGGTGATAAAGAATATAATGTGGTCAACTAAACTAACCCTACAGCCATTGATCTCAGTTTTATAGATCAAGACCGCTAATTTTTTTTATTCAAGTAACGTCTCATTTGTCTTCACGAGGCTGAGTTGACACCGTTTCAAACTCACTGCTTCACAGAAAATTTGGAAGGGGTATCGAACCATGATATCTATTGAAATGTATTTACTTTTTTTAGTCTCCAATAAGAAGGAAAACCAGTGTATTTGAGGTGGGGGTGTTTACGATATGTCATATTTTTAGTTTCATATTAACTGTAATACTTAATGATATATAAACATGTTTGGTGCTACCTTGAATCCAAATATACAAATTTTATTTTGTATACAAGTGCATATTTTGACCAGTTTTTAGTTTTGGGTCATGTTCCAACAATTTTGTGGACATAAGAGTCATATATTGGTTAAAATCACTTTGTATAGTTCTAATTTCTATCAAACATAATAAATACTCCGTATTTTACTTTCTTTCATGTTATTGTTTCCTGGATATTTTTGCATAAAGGTTTATATTATCTGTGGGTATGTCTCATATATTTTGGTTTTGCTTATTCAAAGCAGTTTCAGTAGGCTATATCCTGATCACTTCAGGTAGGCCTATTTTAAAACTCTTTGAGATATACCATACCCAGAGAAAAGCAAGGTAATTATAGTAAAAATTTTATTTACAAATTACCTTATTGATTTGAGGCATATTTAAGAAATTAAAAAATAAGGGCAGTTTTATTTTTGGTTAATATTTTGGTATTTTTGAGAGCATATATGAATGCATATTCGACGATTCTTTAGGTCATAACCAATCGAGTCATGATGTTAAAAAAACTATTATTTATTTATTTTCTACCAGCCACGTTGGTGGGTACGTGTTCTAAATGTCAAGCTCGTTTAGTGATTTTCCGATAGAATGAAGGTCGAGGTTAAAATCAAGGCTGGGTGCACTGAGGGTGGATTTTTCAAAATTCCCTACTCTCTCCCCAAGCAAATACGCGTTAAATTTCCTCTACATTCTGCCTTTATTATCCCTATTAGAATATCCTAAATAATGTTGATGGGTATAATCAACTTGAACGGTTAAATAAACATGGTGAAAAAAGTAACGTATAGGCCTACTTTTTTTTTGCACAATGTCTTACTATTCATATACTTACAAAAACAGTAAAGGTAAAATTTAGAGGGGACGTACTTGAATTTGTGATTAAGGTGAGTGGAAAACCATTTAGTAAAACCACCCTCAGTACATCCGGCCGATTTTCGAACCCCAACCTCTCTATCACGCGTACAAACCAGACAAGATTGACGCTCAGACCTCACATCAAACAATAGACTAAGGTCCGTTCACGATAGGTTTTTACCTGGACGACAGTTCGAAAATCATATGTTTAGGTTTTGGGTTGCCAACACTCGTAAAAGATCACCGTTTTCTTATAAATGTAAAGATCTTTAATTACCTGTCATATATTACATTTAAAATAGCGAAAACTTAAGTTTTCTCATACAATTTCCTTTTTTAAATAATTTCTTTTTATCCAACTCGAACCAATATTTTAAACATAATTAAATGTACTTATTTTTCGTTTTGGAGCGTTAATGACTATGTTTAATAGTGCACACGTCAATACCTTTTAATACAGGCATCGTATTTACTTGGAAAAGAGAAAATTCTTATCATTTTTTTACATACAATAAATTATTTTATGATTATTTTATCGTATTTTGAAATATTTTACTGAATACAATATTTTCATCAAATGCGTATCTGCATCATTGTAAAAACTTGTTCACCGCCAGTCGCCATTTTGAAGCTATGTTCGTTAGAAGTTTTTGTGAAAGTGGGGTGAATATTTTTTTAGGTGAAATAAAACGATAAATAGACTTTGGGTCCATCCTCAAATAAATATATAAATAATATTGGCCTAAATTACTGTGGTTAACTATCACATTAATATTTTACCAACTGTTTTCATTACAGTCATCCAAAGTGATAGATGTCAGCTGTTGGCGTAGTGATATATCAGGGACTACTTCTAGTAACATTTTGAGCTGTCATCCAAGTAAACTTAGGTCGTGAATGATTTATAGCCGGCCAGACAACCAATCAACAATCCTCCCGCAATAATTAACTAAACGTTCACGAATATCAAATATTATGGTGAGTGTAGGAAACGCTAGTTAAGGTCAGTTTTTTTTTTTTACTGTTTTTCTTACATCAAAACTTTTTTTAGTTAAAAGTAATCAAATAATTATCCAGTAGAAACTTATTGTTTAGTTTTGTACACATGGATACATCAACAGTTGTTTAATATCTGTCGAGGGTATCCTAGAAATTAATGACACCTTCTTCTATTAATTTAAAAAGTTTATCATCAAACGTTTATATGCTCATGAAAGATATTCAAGAAAGGTTGATATATCATCTTGTGAAACAATTAAACTATATTTTTATTGAAGCGATATTTTATTTATTTTGACCAAAAATAGTTTTGCTATAAAAAGTGCGAAAACACTGACCTCAACTCTCGTACTCTACACTCCCACCTTAAGGAGGGCCAGTGCGTCCTCTCAGGTTACCTGAAACCACGGTCAATTAATCACATAGCAGCGCCAGTGTGGAGTTTCTAATTTGGTACGGGCGAGATGAAGAAAGAGGGTGAGGGAAGTACTTGACTTTCCTCGTATGACCATGCCATGAGACACACTGAGAACGCGCACGCGCGATAGAGTGTATGTTCCATGAGATCATGTTTCACAGGATAGACAGCCCTTTAGCGCACTCTACAAGCTGTAAGCGGGCTACCCACAGAAACCACGTGACACGTTAAAAAAGATAAGCATCACAATGGTGGCGTCCGTTTCAAGTATTAGACTAAGAGCAGGGGCGGCTCGTGAGGGAGGGCTATGGGGCGTCGTCCTCCCTTCAAAATAAAGTAAAAGAAGAAACTAAACCTATTTTGAAATTCATACAAATTTTCTCATATTTTTTCATTGCATAGTGAAAAACATAAATAGAAAAAATCATTACATTATTTTTCTCAATTTATTGAAAAAATTATTAAAACCAAAGTCGCATTAACGTGTGACAAAAAGTGCATCTATACTAAAATGATTTCTGTGGCCGACTGTCCCAACGCCATGCGTCACATAGTTGTAGTCATGACAACCTGACGGCAATGTTCTTATCTAAGCGCTCGCCTAGCACGTTATTTGGGCTGAGTTCATCTGAGACCCTGTGATACACATTGCAGTCAGTTTATTTGTATAGTAGTAAGTGCGACACTATCGATTTTCACTCGAGTATTTGATTACTTTATTGAAAACAAAAGTTTCCGATATTAAAAAAACTGAATCTTGGCTCTTTAGCATTAGAAGAAAATTTTGAAATAAAAAACCATACAATACCAGATCCCGATTTGAATTTAAGTCTGTTAACAAAAATATTTGTCAATAAACTATTTGATAAAAAAAAGTCTATATGTGGGTGTGAAGAAAGTATCTATTTTGTTTTGTGTGTTTTTTATTTGGTTAAAATATACCATGAGTAAAGACAAATTAAATGGTTTTACTATTTTGTCTATGGAACAATCAATGATTCACGAGATACCAGGTTTTAACTAACACGTAGGGAATGCCAGGCCTCCACCATGGTTCGGATTCCACGTTAAACTGTAGGTCCTCCATTTCATCTCACAATCACCCTACCATTACACATTAGCGTAAGTGCGTATAACCCGAACGGGTAGTAAGATGCGGTGCTAATAATAATAATAATAATAATAATAATAATAATAATAACTAACACGTAATAGACACATTCATTTCAGATAAAAACCTAAGATTATATTTTTCTTTCAAATAATAAATTTACTGGTACATTAATTATTAAAAAATATTGTATGTGTTGTGAAAATCTTTATATATTTTTTGTTTACTGGCGTGTTTGTGTGTGTGTATTTCACGATGGACAGTCTTTGACATCAAACCAAATGAGTTGTTATACTTTTATAAATTTATATATTTTATTTACTTTTATAAAATTTATGCTTTTTATACTTTTTAGGTGTAGCGTGTAAGTTAAATACAAATTGGTATCAGGTTGGTATGAGGCAAGCTGTTTTCTACCTATTTTGACAATTTTTAAGGTTCGTTTGAAAGCAGGAGCGTACGCTATTATTATTATTATTATTACTAGCACCGCGTCTTACTACCCGTTCGGGTTCTACACACTTACGCTAATGTGAAATGGTAGGGTGACTGTGAGATGAAATGGAAGACCTACAGTTTAACGTGGAATCTAAACCACGGAGGAGGCCTGGCATTCCCCACATTCACAAGTTGTGATCAATACACGTCTTGTCAGAGGTGAAGGAAGGGTTTGATAATCAGATAAATCTGTGCTGGAACCGAGGATTGAGCCCCGGACCCCTAGCCCAAAAGCCTTACACTTTAACCCTAGACCACCAGGTCACCTAGGAGCGTACAAATTATAAGAAAGATTGAGAAAACTGGATTTTATATAATCCCTATTTTAACTGGAATTTACAATAAAATTGGACGCTTGGCTAATAGGATAGCTTTTATGGTCAAATTTTACTTTCCCTCTTACAAGATCACGTTTCGTAATACGCGATTACTTACATAATATACCCCCAGGAATCGAACCAAGGTGTCTGAGAGATTGATGACCATAACTTGAAGGATACACGTCTCAGCGATCTTGGCTACGTTCAAGAGGTGTGAACCCACTTACTAAGGGTCTCTGGTTCAATTATTACTAGAATGGCCAAGAAATGTATGGTTTGGTGAAATTTAAGTTTCCCCTTTGACAGTGATGAAGTAACATTCGTTGTTCTATATTTATATGAATATATAAGTCGTGTGCTGATATAGTCAGTCGGTTCAGAAAGTGCACGTTAAATACCTCAAATAAAAGCCTTCCAAAGTTGTTTTTGGATGAATCCCGTCCGTGTAACCAACATAACACTAATTGGAGGTAGGAACGAAGAAGAGATGAAATATGTCTCTCGCGTGAAGAGAGAGGGGGGAAGTATTTAGGAGAAAAATAAACCTTGGTAGGCACTACCGGGATTTTAATCCCGACCCTACTATCATCGGAATACTAGACATTAGAGGGGTTCGAAGTTCATTTTTTTTTTACAATTTGATACGAACTTGAATCGAATATATATGAAATATTTTTAAAGCCGAATCGAGGCTCCAATATTTTTTGTTAGCTGTTTTACGCTTGAAAAAAAAATATATTTGGCATTTTATAACAGGTTAACTTTATGCAATAAATCACCCAAGAAAATATATTATAATTGTTTGTAATATTTTGTTTTATTCGTATAAATAAAGCTATTATCACAACTTCCAATTCAATTGCCTATTTCAGATTTCTTTCCACAAGAATATTATCCCAGCCTCCCCCCCCCCCCGCCCCCTTAATATGAAATTAATTATTAATAGATATTATAACAGCTCAGAATGACAATAGTATACCATATATGGAGTATGTTAGCTGTCAATATTTTTATTGGTGAAGTGACGTAATTGTCGAAGCTGAACCTTTTCGAAGCAAAGTTGATGCTAATATTTGTTTCGAAGATAAATCAAAGTTTTGAAGCTTCGTACACCTCTACTAGACAATAATAGACCCGCGCCTTTTTCCGTATGCCCACTGGGACGGGTAATCCAAACCAAAAGGTCAATATTTGTTTGAAGCCCTGACTGTACCACCAAACTCGGGAATGAAGAACGACCGTGGGTGGAAACAGTTGTGTATGTGTATGTGTGTGTGTGTGTGTGTGTGTCTGAAAGCACACACACCGTGATGACCCGCATAAATCCCAATCGGGCCCTAAACGCCGGGCCCAGATGCTCTTGATGGCGAGCACAGCGAACGCCGGCGACCGTATTTATTACGGGGCCAGGGTTTACGGCTTCTCAGGACACGCCCGCCCATAAGTACGAGACTTCCTTCCCCACCTCCATCCGCCTTACTCCTAAATACACTCCAGACGTACACTTAAGGAGGCTTAAAATATATTCAATTTGTTTCATGGAGGTAATAGGTGTGCGTTCTTCCATAGTGCGTGGGCGCGCCTGAAACAAATAGAGCCCGATGAGTGTCCATTGTAGAGGTAGTCAGAAGATGGACTATCTCATCCGTGGTCAAGATGGTTGTGCTAGAGAATACGAAATGGCATTTAGCAGATACATTAGTTAGAATTTCGATGTGGCCTTTGGTCAGCTTTCACATCCGATGAAACAGATACATAGCAAATTAAGGATACAACAAAGCACATGCTACCTACGGTGATTGAACATTTGTTAATAGGTGATACCTTTCATACTGGGAGGAGTATGAAACGTCGCTGTATGCAGCACGTGCCACGTCATGATTGAGTAGACTGGTTCACCGACCCATGCTTGAAATGGAGCAAGCCTTTATTATTATTATTATTATTATTATTATTATTATTATTATTATTATTATTATTAGCACCACATCTTACTACCCGTTCGGGTATATTCGCAGTATGTATTAGTAAATAGCAAGAATTTGTCAAGATAATTTGCTAATTCGGAAGATAAACCTTATAAGTACCAAGAGTCAATACATTTTGAATAACTGGGTGAACCTAAAAAAAGTCGTTTCATCTTTCGACTTCTGATAATGCTAGAAACATCAGGTCCTCTTCGTCAGAAGACCCCATAGCGACTGGATCTTATCATGTGCCATTCTATCCTAACATTAATGTTGCATGTCACATGCTGTATGATTCATCAAAAGTGTTGCCTGTCTCATGCACCATCCGGTGTGAAAGCTACCTTATATGACAAGAAGCAGGTGAGGTCCGAGTGATATGGAGTTCACTATAGGCGCATTTGTGTAAAGCATATGTTAATAGAATTACATTTGTTTTATAAAGGCTTTTTCAGCATTATGAGAAGCAAGATTACAATAATATCCATATGTTTATTGCCACACGTCTTATTGCCCGTTTAAGATGTCAAAGACAAGCCCTAGTTTAAGTACACGTGAAGAGGATGTTTTAATTATTATTATTATTTTTAGCACCGCGTCTTACTACCCGTTCGGGTTATACGCACCTACGCTAATGTGTGATGGTAGGGTGATAGTGAGATGAAATGGAGGACCTACAGTTTAACGTGGAATCCGAACCACGGTGGAGGCCTGGCATTCCCCACATTCACAAGATATCTTGTCAGAGGTGAAGGAAGGGTTTGGTAATCAGATAAATCTGTGCCACGACCGAGGATTGAACCCCAGCCGCCAGCACAGAAGTCCGACACCTTACCCCTAGACCACCAGGTCACCAAGAGGAAGTTTAGTTTAAAGAAATATTATTAGCATTTGTTTGTAAATACACCACAAAGGCTAAAATAGTCATAGTGAGGAAAACGACTCCATGACGAACCCAGCTGGAATTCAAACAGAAGAATCTTAGTCCTTCAAGATAATTCCAGTCAAACACGCCAACGCAGAAATAGCTAGATGAGGTTGAGGTAATGAGTGTAAGTTGACTGGACACTGCTTTATGCCCAGGCTAGCATCAACATTTTCTCCCCGAGGTGATTTGGGCACTGCTACCTTGCAGTACAATTTCCCTCTTGAGGGATATTGAGCAATGTTGACGTGCATGGATGCGTGTCTTTAATCGTTGCTTCCCCTTCACTCTAATATGTAGAGGAGGTAACGATTGCTAGTACAAAGTAAATACACGATAAGGAAATAAGAGGTACCATCTTATTGAAAGTTAAACTAATACTTAGGTAACAGAAATAAACTTATTATAACAAAAAATAAGATGAGATAAAGGTTTACAGAAGATGAACAAAAATTAAAGTTAAATATCGGGTACAGTTTATAGTGCCAGAAATATCAGTTCGGAGTATCAAGTATAAATTCAAAGCAAAAAGGAAAACAACACCTTTAGATTGAACATATGGTAGGATTTAACAACTCCTGAAATATAGGAACTTGTTGTAGCTCAGGAGAATAAGTGTCTAAAACAACACAGTAACGGTTAAAAGGGGAGTTAAGTAGAAAGAGCACAAAAGTAGTCAGAATGTGCCAGACTACGGCCAGAAGGATCTAAACAGAAAACATAGTGAAAGAGTAACTAATAAATAACACTACTGTAAATCCTATAGTTTTAGAGTTACCAGGTTAAATATGGGTCAATCTAGCTAGCTTGAGTAAAATTAAAGAAGAGTCCCATAGAAACTCTAAATAATGAAAAGTAAATGGACTATCTATTATATGCGCACAGATGGCTAACAGTCAGATGTCAACACCATGTAGTACTATGGCCGGTCTTTTTCCGGTGGATACTGCCGGAGCATTCAATAGTACATATAAACAACTAACTATACCCTGGGGTATACAACAAAGCTAGAACAATATAACATTAAATACATAGCCAAACGAGGCGCCAACAAGGGGTGAAAGGAAATACTATCTGTGCGGGCCCCTATACGAAACTAACCATGTTCCACACTTTGCGCACCCTAAATAGTAACGCAGAAAAGGCGCCAAAAAGAATGTAGTGCGACACTGACCTAACTAGGTCCTAGACAAAAGGCGTAGACAAGCTGCTTGTAGCCATACAAATATGGAACGTGTGAACATGCTGTTTAGGGCATTACGAAACATTACTCTGCCTTAAGCAATCAGATTAGTTAAATGAATACATGGATTAGAAAAACTTGACCACCCGGTCCTCCTTATATATAGAGCTTAAAGCCCCCGTATTTAAACTATGTCAAATTGACATAAGAAAAATATAGCCAGACTATCTGATGATAGGTACCAACCAATTAGTTACTTTGGCTAAATATTACATGTCTGAAGGACATACAACATAATAAGTCATTCAGACTAAATATCAAACATGTCAAAAGGTCATAAAAAAACATAATTATTGGTTCTGATCAAGTACAACATGTCTGAAGGACATGCAACATAATTAGTCATTCAAACTAAAAATATAACATGTCAGAAATACATAAAAAAACATAATTATAGAGCATGACTTCAGCTAGTATTTGAAGGACACATAAAAACAATATTACAAAGCATAGCTTCAGCTAGTATTTGAAGGACATATAAAAACAATATTACAAAGAATAACTTCCGCTAGTGTTTGAAGGACACATAAAAACAATATTACAAAGCATAACTTCAGCTAGTATTTGAAGGACATATAAAAACAATATTACAAAGAATAACTTCCGCTAGTGTTTGAAGGACATATAAAAACAATATTACAAAGCATAACTTCAGATAATGTCTGAAGGACACATAAAAACAATATTACAAAGCATAACTTCAGTTAGTGTCTGAAGGACACATAGAAATATTCTTACAATAGAACAAACTATGTCGGAAGGACGTAGTATTCAAAGTCGGAGATATAAGGTAATACTTAATCGGATCTGGTGAGGATTCTTCTGCAACGCAACGGTGAGTCCGACTCCTGATCCATTGTGACCACCAGTATTAGTGGTGCTGGAGATTAGTTCAGAAGTTCTTCCTTCGACGAAATTTTACAAAGATGTGCAGTTATGTGGCACATGGGTTTCATGTTTTATACTTTTGGTCTAACTCGGGAACGAACCAAACGGAGGAATTGACGGAAGGTAAGGGGGAGGGGGGAGGAGGTAGAGGAGAGAGTGTTTCCCAGAAGAGCCGTTAGGGAATCAGCGCCTTAGGGTTGGGGCGTCGACTGGCGATACTGAAGTTCTTTTCCATCTCGTGCGTCCAACGGCCAAGACATCCGCCAAGCCACCATGCTGGCGGAAAGGCTTGTGAAAGCATGATGATAGTATCAGATTGCATCCTGTCCACCGTAAGCCCTTTTCTTCTACTTTCTAAAGAAATAGATCAGTTTTAATTTTCTTCTACCTTCTAAAGGAATAAATTAGTTTTTGTTTTAATTGTCTTCTTTTAATTCCTTTATTTCATTCGTAGCTTTATTGTCATGCTTGTAGATGTCCTTTATATAGAGGACATGCTACAATGTTAGCCTAACATAACCTAGCCTAACTTTGCCTCCTCTCACTAGGAATTAATGTTATCTCGAACCTACTGTGCGGAGTAGCTAACGTTCAGCTGGGTGGTTTATACTAAACTGAAGTCTACTGGCAATTTATTTTGTCTACTACAAATTAATATTATATTATCCGACATCTCAGCTCTGTCGGTAATGGCTGGGAGGCTAGGAGTTGTATCTGTTCTAGATTTAAGTTAATTTATAAGCCTGTGCTGATATAATCAATTAGTTCAGAAAGTGCAAGTTAAATACCTCAAAAAATATTTTTTTAAATTAAAAATATTATTGTGTAGAGTACCCAATCCCCTCGTTTACAATTCCTTCTAATCGAATCGACGGTGCCCAATCCAACAATCTCTCACATAAAAAGTGCCCAATACATCACCGCCTTGAGGTAATGATGTATTACCTCTTGCCTCTGTTGTCGAATTCTAAAAAAAGGTTCACCATTAATATTTGCTGCTCGAACGGTTACAAAAATATAAAACGTACACAAGCTATACGATACCACTGGGACGGAAAAATATTCAAATAAGAACACCATTTAATAAGAGGTGTTCATGGCTGCTGATATTTTGAAACATAATAGTTATAGTTCCAACAGATTTGAATCAAAATATAATATTCATAAAAAAAATCCTTTAAGAAGACATTTAATGCCATTTGATTATTTTTCAAGTGATCATTATGACCAAGAATGTTCAGAATTTTGGAAATTAATTTTTTTGTTTTATTTTATTCCTGATGTACATGTTTATCAAGACCAAGAATAAAAATATTAAATCAGAAAGTAGTGTACTATATTAATATCAATACAATATCTTTAATTAATAGAAATGTTCAACGTTCACACCTACCTAACTACTTGTAATAGAAATTAAGTACCCTCTAAAAATATTAACTAAACGGAGAAAACTACAAAATAAAACAGATAACAATCTTGGAAAATGTTTTTTTGAATTCTATGACCTAATAGTGACTTATTTATGTAAATTACTGTGACAAATGTATAATCTTAAGCCTTGTGATGTAAGTCCTCAATAACTATTAATTATTACATCATTGATTAGTGTTTGTTTTTTCAAACTCAATCCATAAAATATATTGTAAAATAAAACAGCTCGATGAAGATGAAAAATAAAAAAAATAAAAGGGCTTGGGTGGGTAGCGTCATCTTGAAACTGTTTTATAAAGTATGGAACGCTGCTTTGATATCAGCAATATTTTATATCGGAAGCTTA
The DNA here is from genome assembly GCA_902141385.1 of Timema californicum. Classification (NCBI taxonomy): domain Eukaryota; kingdom Metazoa; phylum Arthropoda; class Insecta; order Phasmatodea; family Timematidae; genus Timema; species Timema californicum. The sequence continues at coordinate 214,821 of CABFOW010000125.1, forward strand.
CAACGTCCACTGGCCATATATTCGTACCGTAATCAATAAATAACCCGAAGTTTTGGAAGTAAAAAAAAACTCAACAGAAGAGAAAAAAAGAGGAAAAACGGGAGCGCGGCAGAATAAAAAAAATCCATCCACTATCTTGTTTGGTAATGTCTATAAAAATGTAACCGAGAAAAATGAGTTTTTAAATCGAATAAGGGTTGAAGTCGCGTAGGAGGAATAAGGAGGAAGGGGGTGGAGGATGGTGACCTCCATGCCACTTCCCCATAGCCACCCCAACACATCTAGTCGATGAACGAATGGCTGCGCTGTGTAAGATGTTCCCGCTGTAGAGGATGAAATGTAGCAGCCGACGTCGGTTGTAAAGTAGCACGGACCTATTCCCCTATCGGAGGGGCCGGGGGTAGAGGGGTTGGTTCGTTCGTACCGTGAAAGATGGCGTCCGCACTTGGCGCCAACACCCCATAACTCTTGCAGTCACCAATAATGTTGGAATAGAGGAAGTCATCCAGCACCCTGTCCCAGGAGTACAACGATGTATTACCAGAAGATGATATCCCAGTAAACAGTTCCCGTTGTTGCTGTTCTGCTTGGTGAAGAGGGCGTGCGTGAAATAACGTTCCACGTCACTAAAATGTGTTCTGGTATTTTAATAATATTAAATTCAAATTAAAAATTACAGCTGAACATGAAAATTCGAACCCGAGAGCCTTAGTGGGCTAATACATTACCAATGAACCATCCAAGTTTCTGCCCGTGCTTAGGGTCATTCATCATCATCATCATCATCATCATCATCATCATCATCACTTATATCTTAAAGCAGAGTCTGTGATGGAAGTGGTTGGGCATGAGGGCTAAATATCAGTCTTTTATCGTCTTGATTTCCCTTAACGAAGAGGATGTCATTGTGCCCCCTGTCATTATTTTCTCGAAAAAAGTACAGAAATAATAACTGTGTGCCTCCCTAAAGTAATTTTCTGTGTGCATTATAAAATCAACTTTTTTTATTGAACGAAAATACCTTTATTATTTTAAGAGGAGAATGTTTTATTCAAGCAAAACATCACGAACATTATAGTGAACTAGAGTAGAACATGGAGTGCATAACGTTACGCATTTTTAAAAGCCAATGCACACGAATAACAATTTAACGTTTTGTTAGTCACGAAGTATAGGGTATCAGGGTTGAAAAATACCGGATTACTGGTGACATTGAGGTCAGGGATCGAATGTAGAGCCAGATTATATATTCCTCTAAATGGTTTATCACTCTCCCATCACACAAACACGGGCAAATTTACTCTAAACTCTATATTCCTTGTTCTTATTCTATTAATGTAAACATGCGTATAACATGGACGGGTAATATGACACAGACTACAACATTATTATAAGAAGAGAATATTTGCTAACTGCTAATTGAAATATTTTAATATGCTTATATTCTGAATTTATATTCCTTGAAAGCAGGCAAGATGTTAGCAACGTACTGATAAAGTAACAGCATTTATTTCCTAACTGTATTATTTTCCTGATCTCGATTCTTCTATCGTTATTGCTAGTTAAAATGGTTCTTGAATATATAAACTCATTAACCCTGTCAAATGATATGTTGTTTGAACTAATCTCTAAATTATCGTCTTTAAATTATAGTTTTTACATCCATTACTGTTCCCAGCCTGTGGCCTGTGTGTTTTTTATTCAAGCCATATAGTTCCCACTACTGGCTTGCTAGCTCTGTCGTAGCTTTATACGCCTTACAATCTAACTTAAAACTAGGACCAGTCCAGGACCAGAACCAGTCCCCAGCCATTAATTCAAGGGTAAAAGGGTGAAAGGGTAAGCCCCCGTTTCATCAATCATACAGCTTTCAGCTATGCCGTTAAACAAACCCGGGAACCATAGCTCAGTAGAGAGGCAGGCTACCGACTGAACTAAGGTGTGGCTCCTTTAATTTATAGTATTAAATAATATTAAAAGGGAAAGCTCCAGTTCACATGACCTTATCTATAAATATAGCAATTTTAGTAAGATTTATGACTGTCAGATACTGTTATACTAAACTAGATCTTACCATAGCCGACGCGTTATTCAGTTGATGCCACGTAGAGCGCCATACCCTACCCCCGCCATAAAAAGGTGTTTCCAAAAGGCGATTACTCCCCTTGCAATGTAGTCCTCTTCACCCGACTGTAAGCGATCCGACGATGTATCCTTGTTAATCGCGAGCACCTCATTAAGTCTCGTCGTGTTGATCCTCTTTGTCAGGGGTGCTATAGGCGACCGACCGACAAAGAACTGGGCACGGCTTGCATTGCTTCACACGTTCCTGAGAGTGGTGCTGCATGGATATTAGATATATGTGTAGCAATTTAATTAACAAGAAGCGAGCCAAGAAAATTAATATGACCTTATTAACGTAGTGGAGCTAAGCGTCTAAGAATTGATTCCCGACATGGCCGAGAAAAAGTAATCATTAGTGAATTCATAGTATTTAGATAAACAGCCAAAGGACTAATAGTTTTAGCTGTTCTATAGTTTAGTTAGTTTGTAGGCCGTGTTTTGACGTGACTTTCTGTGAAGAGCTTAAAATACTCTTATGCCTTTTATAACGAGTTCCCCACGGGGCATACTAAGTGTAATTTCGATATGATTTGGAACCCAGACAGGTGGATTGCGCGGTCTAAGGCGTCGATCTCGCAACAAATTGTCAGTGACGTGGCGGTCGAGTTTTGAATCTCAGCCATGTGAAGTGGGGTGTGATTTTCCATATGTGGTTTTTCACTCTTACCTCTCCAGCCTATCCTCACTCAAATATCGATATACTTCTTCTGAAAATTACAGTTCCGACTTCTGATTTCTTTAATTACATTGAATTATTGTTAAATGTACTAAATGTTAAAAAATAAATAAATATATATATATATATATATATTTTTTTTTCTTCAGTAAAACCTTGTTAGAATGAACCATTAAAGCCCGAAATTTTAGATAATCCGAAAACAATTTTGGAAAACCAGGAGGAGTATGATTACAAACTGAGTCAAATTATATATATATAATTGAAAACAAAAAAGTTAATGGAGAATAAATGTAAGAAACAATAATTCTTAGTATTTACATGTTGTTTCTTAGAGGTAAATTATTACAGTATTGTAAAAATATACAATATAAATGTAAAACTAAAGTGTATATTATATGCTATACATCATACAGACGAATGTAAAATTGATATACCTAATTCAATTGCCATTTAAAATGTATGTAAGTACTCTGTCTCTGCAGACTCTTACCACTCAATACAAACAAGCTCATGTGTCCCAATTTGTTCTGATTAACGAACTTTTAATGTGTGTGAAAGATTAATATAGGAGTGTATAAGACGCGGGAAAAGGTATTTTTTCAGTTTTTGTAGCCAAACTTGTTTTAGTCAAAATAAATAAAATATTTCTCCAGTAAAAACATAGAGTTTTCTTTTTCCTTCACATGGTGATATCAACAATTGTTCTTCAATACATATCATGAGCGTAGCGGCAATGGATGGACTAACTTTTGAAATGAAGAGAAAAAGTTGTGATTAAATTACAGGACACTTTTGACCAATATTCAAGAACAGCTCTTGAGGTCACCAAGTGAAAAAAATTAAACTTAAGTTTCTACTGGAGAATTATTTTATTTCTTTAGACCCAAAAAAAAGCCAGCAACACACCTGTCGTTTTATCACGTTTCCTACACTCCTACTTTAAGTTACAAGTGCTAATAAATCCACCAACATATACATATAACATGTTCTATCACGAATAGATTGTTAGAAATTTCCTCAGGTACAAAACCTGGTTCACGTAAATCAAAGGACGACTCCATCCGTCACCACTAAATCAAGTATTTAGCTCAATATTGTATTATAATATTCGAGTACGGGAAACGATGTTTCAAGCCCTTGTGTGCTACCGTCAAACAATGTTGCGGCAAAGGCAACACTGCCAAGCACTTTCGATATAAAGCTCCGTCGAAAACAACACACACACACACACACACACATGCATTGTATACCCTTCACCCTCTCACCCTACAACCAGCTTTGTACCGCAGCCAATCGCATTAGCAAAGAGGAGATGAATTTCATCACCCTTTCCGACACGACAACTGACATTCTCTCTTGGAGATCAATATTCTTCAGGAATTATTAATGAAGCATACATCAGTTCACGCGACATAAAAGTAACAATTTGGTGTGTGTCTTGTGTCCGATATTGTAATGAGGCTTAATTGCATCGGAAACAAGAGAGCGATATCTGACCAATTACGACAAAACTACAGGAACAAGGAAGGGAATATAACTTGTCAATGTACTTTACATTACTTACTATATAGCACTAGGAACTTTAAAGTTCATTTCCGCACTTACATATCCCTATATCGAGCTAGTTCTATCCAGTCCTCCTCACTACACCCTATCTCTTTCAAGTCCATTCTAATGGTATAGTCCCATATGCCTCTAGGTCTCCCGCACACTCTTCTAAATTCTTACATTCATGTTAAATGTCCTTCCCACCGTAATATTCGAGATTTTACTATCCTAACATAGTCTTGTGATAAGTACAGGTTATGTTCATCATTACTTAACCTCCTACGCTAAAAGTATTATTATTATTATTATTATTATTAGCACCGCGTCTTACTACCCGTTCGGGTTATACGCACTTACGCTAATGTGTAATGGTAGGGTGATTGTGAGATGAAATGAAGGAACTACAGTTTAACGTGGAATCCGAACCACGGTGGAGGCCTGTCATTCCTCTAAAAGTAGCTTTATCGAGAAAATCTTTTCCTAAGCACTTTGGTTTCGAACATTTTCCTAAGCACTTTGGTTTCGAACATCCTAAATATTTTTTTCTTCATGTAAGTTAAGAGACCAGGTTTCACACCCATATAAAACAACCAATAAAATTATTGTTTTGTATATTCTGAGTTTTAGATTCTTTAATGTCGAGTTTGATGTCAACAACTTACCGTCCTAGTAATATACAGTAATGCATTTCCCAACTATTCTTTTCCTAATTCCCAATCTAATATCGTTACTGATAGTTAGGATTGTTCTTAAATATTTAAACTTCACATTAATATGAGTAGATTATATACTTTGATAATACAGCTGTCAATTTGTTTGAAAATTAGAGGTTAAATTGATTGCTCTTTTTTAATGTAAGTCATACACTATAATTTCAGGGGTGGCTAGTCAGAGACTTGAAATAAAGTTGCTATATATTCTTAATTAGAAAAAAAAAGACACATGGATACGTGAATAAAACCCAGTACCCTTGTTTTTGGGTGTCAATGCTATACCACTGAGCTGTTTAGATTTTGTTCCATATTCAAGGTCATTCATTGTTTGTTTCTTACTCCACGTCTTACTACGCACCCAAGCTATAAGCATTTAATTACACTGCTGGGTTAAGTATAAATAACGTAGACTTTAGGGGGAAGTTGCCCGTATTTGCGAGGAAGGGTAGCGGGAAACCACTTAGCAGAAACCGCCCTCCGTAAACCCGGACTGGTTTCAAACCCCGATCTCACCGTCACTGGTTAACTAGACTAGACGATCATGGTACTTGGTCTGCGTGTCCCCCGCTGCGGGTGAACCTATTGACGAGTCATTATTAGTTTAGTCGACCAAGGTGAGTGAGTTTATATTAGCTGTTAAAGTTGTCACAACCTGTCAAAAGTGACAACTAGAGTACGTACACAGATCTTGGCATCCGGAAGATTTTTGAACTGCCAACGTCGATCGATCGTCATTAGGTATTGCATGCAATGAAAGAAATATACTGATTTTACACACGGCATTACGTAGATCTTTCCAGTCCTGACTGGGAAACGGTGGTCGTGATTACTGATTCGGGTTATTTCGTAACGCGTGGTGTTTTTCACTTACGTACTTTTTCCAGTACGAGGATGGAATCATGTTAACGCGCCACACTAGTGACGTAATAAATTTTAACAGTTGTAATGTAAATAGCCCATTGCCCATTGCCCATCGGGACGATTCCTAGATATCTCAGTGGTAAGAGCATTGGCGTACTAAGTCATAGGTCCCGGGTTCGTATCCCGTGCCCAGGTGTCATTTTTCAGTTTTCAGAATATGATATCTTGATGGAGAATTCCTCAATAAAAAGCATAAATAATGGCTTCGGCCATTTGATTTAATTGCTTATTGTTGTAAGCCCATGTGTGTTGAAATAAAGCCAGGTACTGTTATCTCCTTCAAATTGCATGATACTCAATCCATGATGCTTTGGAAGGGTTTAATGCTTGTACTGTTATAATAACAATAGAATTACTCCAAAAGACTAATTCAACTTATTTAAATATAAGATTGTTGAGTGGTTTTACATAATTTTAATTGTATCAATCATGATAGTTTGTAATTATTGTATTGCTTATAGGCCTAATGATCAAATACGTCTATAAACATGTGCATTGCAATTTTGAGCTTGGGTTGATATCAACTCACCTCAGAACACTTATACATATTCTCCTAATTACCATTTTCCCCCTAGCTCACTCATATAATCTTCCATTAAAGATAATTTTGAATTTCACTTCCTCCTCAAAGAGTAACTTCTGAAACTATTTTTATTTTTAGCACCTAGTTATATAATTAAAACCCGCCTCAGTGGCGTAGTTGGCTAAGGCGCTTGTCGTGTTGAGCTCGACTGCTGAGGACGGGGATATCGAGGTTCGAATCTCGGTTGGGTGAACTGGGGGTGGTTTTTCCTAAATTGTTTTCCACTCTCCCTCCACGCAAATGCGGGTTCACTTCCTCTAATTCAACCTTCCCAGTTCCTAATCCATTATCGTAATTAGTACTTAGAGCGTATAACCCGAACGGGTAGTAAGACGCGGTGCTAAATATTATTATTATTATTATTATTATTATTATTATTATTATATAATTAAACTTGAAATGCAAGGCAAACCACTCACTACCTACACAAAGCACGAGTAAAAAATGGCTGCCCTAAGCGGGAACGGACAAGGCCACACCTACAAAGATTGGGTTGTTTCCATCCTAATGGTAAAAGATACGTCGTTGATCAAGAAGACTGTAAATATCCCATCCCGAACTGGAATGCGCGAAGCGTCAGGTGACGTCAGTTCACGGCCACTCCAATACAGATAAGCTTTGTAACCGAACTTACGCACAAGTTTTACGGAGCCCCAGATTTTGTTCCGTTATACAGATTCTGTTAAAAGCCCTTTCTTTGGCATCTAATAGTACAATTACGTGAAATGAAATCACAACAAAACTCGTGTCTGTAATCTAAAACTACTGGCATTAAGCCTGAATTCAAGAAAAAACAAAAATTCCATGTCTGTAATGTTATAATCCTTACATCGATTTTTTCTCAGTGTGTCAGTTGATCACCATTGACAGGAAGGATAGGGTTTAAATTATAGCAGGGTATTTTGGAGGTTAGGGTGACCTGGCGGTCTAGGGGTAAGGTGTCAGACTTCTGTGCTGGCGGCCGGGGTTCAATCCTCGGTCCCGGCACAGATTTATCTGATTACCAAACCCTTCCTTAACCTCTGACAATACATATTGTGAATGTGGGGAATGCCAAGCCTACACCGTGGTTCGGATTCCACGTTAAACTGTAGATCCTCCATTTCATCTCACAATCACCCTACCATTACACATTAGCGTAAGTGCGTATAACCCGAACGAATAGTAAGACGCGGTGCTAGTAATAATATTTTGGAGGTTGTTTTAAATAGTAGTTTTTGTTGTAAGTCGGCACCCTCTCTACGCGGTAGTTCGGGTAAACCTCCTGTAAGTTACCCCCTTCATGTATATACCTTTGATTAAGTCATAAATTATCCTTAAGCTGAGCCAAATACAGTATTTGTCTTAACGTACGAATTAAAAAAAAACCAGGGGCTGAGCTGATTCTATAAATCTTTACCTTTTTTTAAAATAATTATGTTGTCAAACAGCTTATCCATAAATAAGATTACTTAAATATTTTAACTAAAGTTTTATTCACAAAATTTATTCAAACTCTGAAAATTAATTTTGGACCCTCCTTTCCATTTATTAGTTAAATGAATCCAGAATGTTAGCGGTGTTTTCTGGAAAATAGTATTTTTGAGATTGGTTTAGCCTTTAGGTAAAATAAAATAGTATCTAATTAATGTTTATGTGGTTGCCTTTTTCTGAATCAGGTATTCATATATTGACAATGAATGTTGACTATTCGTTTGGGCTTATCACTTACTTGAACTAATCCAAGGTCAAATTTAAGGTTGAATTTAAATAAACCCAACACAAATCGTCGAAGGCACGTATTTAATAATAAAAACCTTATGAACGCATTTGGTCAGGGTTCAAAGTCATCCCTTTCAGGTAAGAGTGAAGCACGCAACCACAGAGCTAGTTCTGCAATTCTTCGTAATGTCTACCTGAGTAAAGGTGAAAAAAATAATAATTAAAAAGAGGGTAGGTACTGGAAATGTCTCCAAGTATTGGCATATATAAAAACTCGTTACGCAGCGCGCGCATGCGCACGCGGCAAGACGTAAGAACAACGTTTGTTACCATGGTGACGTCACACACCAGAGATCGCACCGTGTTGTCATGGTGACGAAGCTTCAGGCGCGCTGATGCGTCTGTTGTTACGTCAGCGGGGCGGCTCGGGGGAATTATAGGTCACAGCGGATAAACACGGGGCCGGGAGGGAACATCCCCTCTTTTCATTACTTATTTAGGGGTGTTTCTTCATTGTTCTTAACTCGAGACAAGGGTTATTACCACCTGTGACCGCAAATGGGGCCAGCTCAAAAAAGAAGCTCGTGCCTAACCTACCTTCCCACCTCAAGGGAAGGCTTAGAAACCTAGGTCGCCATCGTTATTCGAACCAAATACTTTCTAAGACACACTTTTTTCCCCCCTACCTGTTCAGATTATACGCATATATGATAATTACTCTAATGGGGTAGGGATGAAAAAGTAATCATTCTAGAGGTAAAATACCAGCATTTGCGTGGAAAGAGAGTGGGAAAATATTTATAAAAAAACCACCATCAGTAGACCTGTCCAGTACTCCAACCCCGTTCTACTCGTCATCAATATGTCAGTCTAGCTCGAGAGTGACCATTCGGTCACTGAAGCGGGTTAAGACATAGCTAAGATGTAACGTTCTTACGCATAAAACTAAGTCTGCTTCATGGTCAATACTCTGTGTGTTAATATACTTTTTTAGCACCGCGTCTTTATTCTTGTTCAGGTTATATGATTATCCCTTGGTGCCCAAAATATCCTGACACCAATGGACGAAACAAAACATTTTTCACTACTTGCCCCAAGGGTCCCGTGGCGATAAAATAAGAGTATTTAAGATAACCTAGTTCAAATCCATCAGGAATTAGAGGAGTTTCGTATTTTTGTAAGGTTTAATTCATGCTATAAAGTTATTTTTTATAAAAGCTTTTTCTTGCACACCACGTATTTATTTAAAAGAGAGTTCCTGTGGGTCTATGGAACATTTAAAAAGAAAACATTTAATACCTTGCAAACAAAATTATTCATAATCCTTTTCGAATAAACTTTACTTTTATAAAAAAAAAACAATTTTTTTCGGAAAAAAGTACACATATTAGGTTAAAAAAAAGTGAAATTTGTGTGTGTATGGACAGGTCACGTACGCTTTCCGTGGGACTAAACCTGACAGTGATATTTGTATCGGTAAGAGAGAGAGAAAAACATTCCAGAATGGACACCGTGGATTGAGGGAGGACCCCTGGGTGGTAAGGTACACTTTAATGTGGTCAGAGGAACGCCCGAGGTGTCGGGTTGCTTTCCTCGTGATAGTAAAACAAAATAAGTATCTGTGGTCAGAAATAATCGTCGGGGAGCAATGAACCAACATGGGAATACAATGATACTATTCCTCTCTCGGGTTTGAACACCCCTTTTTGCACATCACGCCATGTTTGCCCCATTTTTTCATTCGTGTTTCTGCCACCAAGTGTAAGACGAAACTATAGTCATATCACCATAGAAGATAATAATTGTCTGACATTTCAAATTATGACATGGTGTATTAATAGGTTTTGGTGTTTTCATTTTGCGCTCTAGTGGAATCATACAAGTCAAGCTTCCTTTCGGTAAAGAAGGATTCATATAAAATTATATATTTCCTTTAGTAAGAAATAGTGGATAAATAATATATGTTTTGTAAATGACGTTGCCTACATGTTACGTCATGGAAGATCAAGATAGGATTTGCCATGTTAATGCATTTCCTTTTTATTAGGCGAGTTTTAAATATAAACCTTGAGACCGAAACCTTAAATTCTTAAATTATTCTACCAATAGTATAACGGGCTAAAAAATTATTTTCATCCTTAAGTAGTTTTTTAAATGTATTACTATTATTATTATTATTATTATTATCATCATTATGATTAGTACCACGTCTTAACTACCAGTTCAGGTTGTATGCACTTATGCTAATGTATAATGGTAGGGTGATTGTGAGATAGAATGGAGGACCTACAGTTTAAAGTGGGATCCGAACCACGGTGGAGGCCTGGCATTCCACATACAAATTATGACTGATACACGTTTTGTCAGAGGTGAAGGAAGGATTTGGAAATCAGATAAATACGTGCCGGGACCGAGGATTGAGCCCCGGACACCCAGCACAGAAGTCTGACACACTACCCCTAGACCGTCAGGTCACCCAAAATCATCTACAACTAAGGTTGTGTGGTTTATTTACAAAAATAGGTCAGTATGAATCTTCTTGCCGGAATGTAGATTGAACAAGTGCTTGGTAGCACATGTATATCTAGAATAGGAAACAATAAAAGGGTAATTTAAAAAAAGCAAATCAACGTTGACTAGGATCAAATAGTCTAGTGAGTATATATATTCGTCATAGAAAGAGGGTAAGCGTTATCAGCAGATAAACAAGAGGCTTCGTAGGGTAAACTGATCATTCTCTTCCTTTTCTTTCTATTTCGTACATTGGTGTCCAAGTGTGATAGCGCTTAGAGTACTTAGGCACGTTAAGATAAAACGCAGGCTACTTTACAAAATAGCTTCTAAATATTCAAGTAAGCAACGTCGTTAAATATATTGCTTTTGGCAATATCTCAATATAAGAAAATATTTCGCTATCAGTGAATTTTTCCTTAAGCGACTGTAACTTATCTAGACATACTTATGTTTTAATTTCAAAACTCAGGTTAGTGGGTTAATATAACGAATATTTTTTGTTACAGGCTTAGGATTAATACAGCTTTCATGTTGTTATAGACCTATATTGATTATAATGGCATCAAAACTCAGCCCACAGATCAGGATGAATCAACGTTTCAATTAAAGGTACCAACATATTAAGCCACACGACGCAATTTCTTATGCTTAATTTTGTACAACAAGTTGTATAAGATCTTGGTCACATTCATTGCATACACATTTCTCCCCGAAACCTTCCCCGATTGCATAAAATATTTTTTTCAGCACGATGGGTTCTTTGTCGTTTTTATGTTCAACATACACATTAAAAAAATATTATTTACCATAACTGTATACATACTAATCCCTGTAGGTTATGTATATGAATAACAGATCATTCTCTAATTTTTTTTTCTTTATGAACAGTATAACACCTCTATCTTTGGGTTTCAATCTCTTAAAGTTTTAACTTATATTTGTTTTTATTATGTTGTTGGTTGTTAATAAATACGCAATCATTCGTTTAAAAAGCAAGAATCTAGCAGATACAGTTGTCCATACCTAAAGCTCTAAATTTGTACAGTAAAAATGCTGAAATAGGTTGTGTTCTATTTTTTTACAAGGTATCCGCTATTGTAAACAATGGGCAAAGCAAATCTTGTCCAATATTGGCTGTTCACATCTTATTAACTATCTTATACAATAAATTGTGTCATTTGTACGGGTATTTGAGGCATCATACTTTCAAATTACTACCACTGAAAATAAATAAATGGTACGGTGCACTGCAGAGACTTTCTCACTACTTTATTTTAAAATGAAGACATTTACTTAAAAAGAGTAAGATATGTAGAACAAAATTATATGTTTTTAAAAATGTGCTTATTACCACCTACTTACTACCTGTTCGGGTTTTAAGTTAAAATAATATACAATGTAGCAGAAAGCTATTGGGGAAAAAAGAGCATTACATTCTGCCAAAGGGCATACAATTTATGAGATAGTATACACTGTTAGATAAGCATTGAGTAAAAATTAACATCTCTGTTCACCAAAGAGTATAACGATCAACTCTCTATTTCCCATAGCCCGATTTAAAAAAGTTATTTGACAATAGCTCAAAAACTACCGTTTAAATGAAAATGTATTCAAAAGTTTTATTTTTTTATTTATAATAGTAGGCTTGGGCTAGTAAAACTTTGCAATGATAAGTTATTTAATATCTCAAAAGTTTCGGATATATGATTATAATTGGAGAAATCTATTTATTTACGGTACCTTCTAAGTCATTTTCCCGTAAAATGACACCAGCCATTTTGTTTGTAATGATAAACACTGCACAGGTAAAAAAATTATTCAAAATTGTTAGAGCTGATTCCAAGAAAATCGCTTGAGTCTAGTATCGCCCTTAAGTAAACTACGCTACATTTTTATAGTTTGTATATCTAACTACAAAAATCCATCGAGGTACCTTATGAAAACCCTAGCTACCAAGTTTTAACTCGACTGGTAAAATGGTTTAGGCTCTAGTTGGAGGTACAGATGCAGACAGACGGTATCGTAAAAAAACATATTTTTCGGGACACGTCAATAGCCTATCCAAAAAAATCGAAAATTTGATTATTTTTTTGTTTTGATTATAATACTTTTTCTATTCTAGTGGTTGTGAAAAAGTAAAAAGTAAATTTAACTATAATCCTAAAGGAGACAGGAAAAACGTAAGATAAGGATGTACAGTAGCTCCATGACTTCTTTGGTGCTGATCGACAGCTCTAAGCTGAGATATAACGGCTTTGAAAAGTTACCAGACCAAATTATGTATCCCTACGCTGAACCATATGATCTGCAAAAACATGTGTTTAGCAGCTGTCCCTTCTGACAGTCAACATTTAGGTATATACCTAAATGTTGATTGTCAGAAATCAGCTGTGAGCTGTGAGTCAGCACCAAAGAAGCCACGGGGCTACTGTAGCCTTGTTCCCCAGGTTCAACTGTACCATACAATGCCAACTAAAATTACTGCGTTACAAATGTGTATATTTTCTAACTACTATTCAACAACTAATAAAAAAAATTTGTGTAAAAGCCTACAACTTTATAAAAGAAATGACGTGATGACAATCGGAAAACTATTCTCTCTTACAGCAAGAGACAAGGATGTAAAAGAAAAAAATCTCAAAAATTCTCACACGTATTTCTTTGAGATGCCATCCACAATGGACGCAGTAAAATATTTAGGTGAAAGGCAAGAAAGATACGGTTAGGATGAGAAGAGTAAAGCAATAAGAACAAGTTGAGTGTGTGAAAGAGGTGTTGGAAGAGTTGAAGAGGGAAGCAAATAAAGATACAAAGGGTGAGGGGGCAGGGGGGGGGGGAGAACTTTGCCATCACAGCCACCTCAACAACTAGCTCATCCTCAGACTCCATAATTTACACAAGCTGCAGAGACACATTCCTACAGACAGAACGGAAAACACAAGCGAAAGGAGGGGGGAGGGGTGTGAAAGGGGTGGAGAGACAAAAGAAAGCACAACGAGAGAAGAAAAGTACGGCGTTTGTATGCCAGAGTGTTGTGTATATAGGCCCCAGTGGAGCCATAACATAGCACTTTTTACGACGTTTTAACCACCTCAGAACCACAAAGATATGGCGTTTGCTCGCTCTCCGCGAGGCTGCGAAACGACGGGGCGATGCGCGTATACGAATGTAATGGAAGAGGGGAGGGAGGGGAAACAGAGGATAGAAACCAACAACCTGGCTGGCGTGTTATTCTTTTATTTTATTTTTTTAAATACCAAGGGTCGAGCAGCGGCTGAATGAAACTTTCAATATAACCAAGGTTTAAAACATTCTGGTAATAAGAATACATATTTCTTCGTTACTGATTCCATTAGTTGGAACAATTCTTTCGTGTGGGTTGGAGTAAACAGGGGAAAAAGGTTTTTTTTATTGCGAATAACACGGTGGAAGATTAATAAAAGTATAAACCAAACTTATTATAGAGGGATTGAACATTTATGTGTTCTATGTACAGTACGTTCAGCATGAATCAATCAGTCGACAAATTATAATAATCCGGACGGGTAATAGGAAGCGATACACACGGAAAATAGTCGAACGATCATATTTCGGTCCTAAGTGGTGTTAAATATAAGTTTTATATCAGTTGTTTAGTATCAGCCGTGTTGGGATTTGGACTCGGGGCCTGAATCTCTAAGTAGAAATAGTCGCTACCTACTGAGATAAGACATAGAATATGTGCAAATCTATACATATATAACTACTAGAGGTCTTAGCTTCACATCTTGGTACGGCTAAGATACATATAATTCTGCGATATTGAGGTTTCTACTTCCACCGCGATAAAATGAAGCCTCGTGAATTGGGTGCTGGGTTTTCACTAGAGCTAAGTTAGTTTGGTAATCGTGTGGTGATTTAATCAGCTTTAAAAGAGAGTGAGCGTTAAATAACCACAATAAAAATAAAAATGATACATGGAAGATGCTAGAGAATAATGTTTAGGGTTAGTTATAAAATTAAAATTTTTATGTAACACGTTTTAGATGGTAATTTGTTCAAAGTTAGGCATGTATTCACTGTTAGTAGTTCATCTAGTGGTAACTACTGAGAGATGTAAACCTTTCATGTTTAGAAAATACTAATAATTAAACACTTTATAGTGGTTGTTTGGCTCTTTACATGGCACATATTTTGAATCAACCACACCTTTATTAGCAAGATTATGATTCACACGGAAAAAAAAGTCGAATAATATAAAGTGTGGCCAAAATACTGTAAAATATATTTTTGACCCAATTTAAATTTTATTTATATAGACCCGCCTCGATGGCGTAGTTGGCTAACGCGCTTGTCGTGTTGAGCTCTACTGCTGAGGACGGGGAGATCGAGGGTTCGAATCTCGGTCGGGTGAACTGGGGGTGGTTTTTCCTAAATGTTTTTCCACTCTCCCTCCACGCAAATGCGGGTTCACTTCCTCTAATTCAACCTTCCCAATTCCTAATCCATTAGTGTAATTATTACTTAAAGCGTATAACCCGAACGGGTAGTAAGACGCGGTGCTAAATATTATTATTATTATTATTTATATAGCCAACAAATCACAGTACCATGCAATACCTCGATGTAACCGACAAATATGAATAATATTACAACTAAAGTTAGCCAACAAATGTTAATACGACCAATCCGAATACCATGACATTAAAATGTAGTTAACAAATCTGAATACCATTACATGTCTAACTGTATAGTACAAAGCCAACCAATCCGATCACCCTTTTGCACTTTATCCAACATATTTGGATACCGTTACCTATATCACTGTGGCTTACATATTGGTCCATATCCTGTTTATGCTCGCCAATAAGAATTATGGTACATATCCTATTGTAGCCCTCAGTCCTAGAAAACTTGACATCTTCCATAACGTCACCCAGAAGGTATGACATTGTTTGGCTCCACTAGTCCTACATTACCTAACCCTCCTTTGCACAACATAATATAGTTCCCCTATCTTTTTGTTTTGTTATTTTGGTACGACTACAAGTCTAAAATGTGTCCTGTCTCCTTCCCAATGACCTCTAAAGTGGCGTAGGAAGTTGAGAGTGTGGGGCCAGGTCTGGGAAAGATTCCACTTGGGTGCCTTCGGATCCAATATGAGGCAGGGGTAACGAGTCTCGCAGAAATTGTTTCAATGAACTGTTGACCTTTAAGTGACAAGTCAGGTGTCTGGTTCTTTATAAAAGTTGTGTGATATAGAAATATATCTAAGAGAGAACACAGGTGAAAAAATTTTGTACAAAAGACACAGAAAGAACACTAAAATAAGATCAAATTAAATATATATTTGAAAATTTAAAATTTTAATAGTTCTTGTCGGTTCACGTTAATTTTTGTATTTGTTAGAACGAGTACGGATTACTTATAACCGTTCCATTTTTTTTCACTTTGGTAATAGGCCTATGTTTAATCAATTTGACGATCTAGGTATATTTAACCTCTCTTTATATATGTGCGCCACGTCTTACCATCCATTTAGGCTATACGTGTATTTACACAACTAGTTTGCAAGTTATAATTTAGGTGAAATGCCCCAAAATTTGCGTGGATGGAGAGCTATAAACAATTTAGGAGAAAACACACTCAGTACACCTGACCGGGATTCGAATCGAACATAAAATAATCGGAATGGGCATCCCTTAGCCACTTCCAACCGAGTTTATTTCTAATAATGTGTTTTGTTTTCAAATCCTCTCACCTAAACGCATGGTGGGGAATATCTTTAATTTGTAAAATTTTAAAAACTGACACCTGGACATGGAAATTGAACTCGGTACCAATGGACTAACGCATCAATGCTCTTCCACTGAGTTATCCAGAATTCGTCCTGTTCTCAGGGTCACTCTTTACTCGTGGTTTAAGGCATAGTCTGTGATGGACATGTGAAAATCATTGGCTACCTATTGAGCTATAATTGATACCACAGCCACCGGCGAAAGACTCAGCCTTAAAGTATGAGTGAAAAACTACCTGAGCACGGGGTGAATCCTGGAATGCAAATTGGTAGAGCATTGGCGCGCTAAGCCAAGGATAGAGAATTCGATTTCCGTATCTAAGTGTCATTTAAAAAAATATAATAATATTATATTTTATGCGGCTGTATTCATAATAAAACCATTTCGATCTCCAAGGGTTTACTAGCTATGTACAATTAATTGTATAAGGGTAGGCCTATGTTTTCTTTAGAAGATCTTTAAAAAATGTCCGTCCTAATCCTACTTTCTTGGATTAAATTGTTTTAAGCTACTAATAGAACGCTAAAGATAGTAAAACACGTGATGACTCATTTAGAGACCCATCTTAATGACTTAGAGTAGTACTACATTTGTAATAGCTTTCTATATTGGCGCACGAAAGTTTGGCCAATTGAGACGCAGTTCTAATCCTAAACGCATGTCGCTAGCTTTAAAGGAAGTGTGGTAAGTTACAGTACTTACAGCTTACTACTTACAGCAGTATACTTTCTCAAAACCAAATTTGGTAACGTTGCTGTTTAGTTTTAGGTTTTATTCGTCAAGCTAATATTTTTAATGCCTTACAAAGTTTTGTTTTCTACTTTTTTTTTAGGTTTAATAATATTTTTATCTACTTTGATGACATACACCCTTGTTATTAAATATGTAAAGCTTGTTGATATGGCTGTGGATTTAATGCTTTTAGTGCTGATGGCCAGATATGTGTAGACTCACCTTCANAATGCTTCATGTATTACTGCCCGTTTGGGCTATCCAGATTTTACATTACTGGGATGGAGATCAATTAAGTAACATATATAGAAAAGGTATCTCTACACTTGCATGGAGGGCGAGTGACAAACATTTAGAAAAATTTACCCAATGCTGGGTTTAAATGCTCAATTATTTTGCATAGACTAGTGGTTTGTGCAAAATTTGTATCGTTGAAACGATAGTTTGTAGTTTGCGTAGACCAAAAAATACGGTTTGAGCTAAATTTGCCTGTGTTTGATTTTCTAGTTGAGGTTGGCGCAAATACTGAGTTTGTAAATGGGTTTTGTTGGTTTGCACGAACCAGGCGCATGCGCAGACAGTAGCGATAACACACAGGAGTTGAGAAGATAAGAATTTAGATAAGTTTCTTCACCCATAAGCCAATAATTTCAAAGATCAATTGGATCATTCCGCAACTCACTAGTTAAGTTAATACCCATGTGAACCTTTTTCTATTTTTATCAGCCAATATTTGATCAACCTTCGACTTTTCTTGGACTGCATGTCTTAGCTTCTTCTTTATACAAAACACACCGATAGTTGATAAGGTAACTCTTCTTCATCTATTTGTCTTGGATGAACTTGGAATCTAGTGAAAGTTCGCCACTCCTGAGAATCAACCTTTTACAAGAATAAATTGGAAACTACTGAAGTAAGTAAAGGTTTGCGCACATATAGCTGAACGTATAAACGGGTAGGTTTGTGTAGATCAATTTGCACGAGTTCGTTTGAACAAAATATTTGAGCGTCTAAACCCAGCTTAAGAGTAAGCGTAGACGAAAGATTTATAAAGCTGCACAACTGTTTAGTTGGACTCAGCACGCACACGTGATTTCACACCGACTAAACAAGCAGTTTAGTTGGGTTGGCATCGGACTCGACGCTCTAAGGTTGGATAATCAGTTTAATGTGGAGGTAACCAAAGTTGACACACATATCATTATCATCATCATCATCATCAACTCTTTTCACCACGTGGCCCGGTCAGTTTAGTAAAATGCCTTCATCTTCCTTTTTACTTCCACCATTCTTCCTCCTTTAATTACTTCCATTCTTCTCCTCTCACTTGTACACTTTCTGTTATTTAATCCCCCATCTCTTTCTTGGCCTCCCTTGTGAGGTTTTTCCTATATTATACTTAATTTCCATCATTTTATTTGGCATTCTCTATTTCTCCATCCTCATCACATTCCCACAGTCTTAATTCCTCTACTATCTTACTCACTGTAAACACCCACCCAACCTCTTTCCTGGACAACTTCCTCCCTAAGCCTGTCTATCTTCGTGATAGCTAACATGCTTCTCACAAATTTTATTCTCATGGCCTCCCCTTTTCTAGTCCCTCTTACATTTAATGCCCATTTTTCTGCGTCATATCTGACGATGACTAAAAAAAAAGTGCGCTCTGTACAACACTCCCGTACACTTCAAGAACACTTATATTCCCCATAGGTCTTTTACACACCTAAATAACAACTTTCCCTGCTTCCATATTCTCATTATATACTTTCTACTTCCATCTTTCACCTCAATCACGCTTCCAAGATATTCTACGTTCTGTAATTTTCTCAACCCTACTCCATCCAACTTTATATCTGTACTAGCTAACCCGTATCCTCTTCCTTGTCATTAACATCACATCACACTTCGCCATGTAAAATTTCATTCCACACTCATGTAGCTGTTCCTTTACTACCTCTTCCTTCTCCCCCCTCCCCCTATACCATCAAGTAATCAGGAGTTGACATACACAGGTAATTTAAAATGGGCTGGGAGGAAACTGCGGTTATTTGTGCCCTACTAATAAGATTTATGAAAATAGGAAGAGCTCAAAAATGCTGTGTTCATCCTAGCAGTCATTCGAACCAGAATCCCAAGTACAAGGGGAATACCTAATCTTCCAATTTTACACTAAATCCTATGAAAAAGATAATATTAATTTTTACATTTATCTGACTTAAATTAAATTTGAAAAAGATTTTGAAAAACAATAAAGCACATACGTACACTAACATATTATATAATAGGCTGTAGGCCTATATAATTACGTTTATTTTCTGTTTTTAAAATCAGTTTCAATTCTTTTAAATTAAATTAAATTAAATGTGAAAATGAAGTTAATTTTTGGAAGCGCACCTTAAGTAATTAAAGCGTGTTTAATGATTACTATTATTTAAAAAAAACACCTTTTGGATTAGTTTTTTCCGTACGGTCTACTACCCATTCAAATTGTACACATTGTAATTACTTTAATGGGTAGAGATGAGTAAGGTATAATTTAAAGGGTATATACCCACTTTTTCGTGGAGTGAGAGTGGGAAACTATTTAGGAACAAACCGGGATTCAAAAACCTGCCTCCCCATTACAGGCAAACCAGAATAGATAAAGCTGACATTAATGTGTGCTCAATGATGCTGGTAGTTATTTTTAATTATTATTAGTGTCGTGACCCAATCTGTAAAATTTCCTACGAATAGGATAGACCCATCTAAACAGAAATCCTGCTTGCCTTTCCCTCTAAGCCACCACTGTCTTGTATCGAGCTTGGCGTCTCTAGAACCAATTATTAGAGGCTTCTATGATCATCCAAGAACCACGAGAAAATAATTTTAATATCAAAACCTACAGCCCACAGTTAAAAATAATAAATAAAGCGCGCGTGGGGCCGGTGACGACCAAACCAGGAGTCAGGTCCCGTCATTGTGCCCTCCATGTCATTATAATAGCGAGTGTACATTGTGGCGTGGTTACAATGACTAGATCCACACCTAGAGCTGAGGGAAGGGGGGAAGGCTCTATTCAAACTGGACAGTGGAAGCAACATGGCCTACCCTTGCCCATTGTGCCTTAGAGCCATCGAGCGGCTTCGATCCACACCCACCACGTGGTCCTCAGGGGTGAACACGAGGTTACATTAGGCCAGAAACATGTCCTCCATTGTGCTTCTTAGTCATCGAGTGGCTTTGATCCACACCCACCACGTGGTCCTCAGGGGTGAACACGATGTTACATTAGGCCAGAAACATGTCCTCCGTTGTGCCTCTTAGTCATCGAGCGGCTTTGATCCACACCCACCACGTGGTCCTCAGGGGTGAACACGAGGTTACATTAGGCCAGAAACATGTCCTCCGTTATGCCTCTTAGTCATCGAGTGGCTTCAATCCACACCCACCTCGTGGTCCTCAGGGGTGAACACGAGGTTACATTAGGCCATAAACATGGCTTCCGTTATGCCTCTTAGTCATCGAGTGGCTTCGATCCACACCCCCCACGTGGTCCGCAGGGGTGAACACGATGTTAAATTAGGCCATAAACATGGCTTCCGTTGTGCCTCTTAGTCATCGAGTGGCTTCAATCCACACCCACCTCGTGGTCCTCAGGGGTGAACATGACGTTACACTACACTAGAAATATGGCCTCCATTGTGCCTCCTAGAGGCTTAGATCCACGCCCACCACGTGGACCTCAGAGGTTAACACGAGGCCATACTCCTCCAGCAACACCGCCTCCAATGTGCCCCTTAACCATCAATCAGCTTCAATTTACACCCAACAGATTACCCTCAGGGGTGAACACAAGGCTACGCTTTGGAAGAATGATAAACCATACCTATCCCCTCCAAACCTATTTCTTAGCTATCCCATATAAATTGAGTGGTGTTGATAAACGTTGGGTACGGCAAGGAGATGGGTATGGTTTATCATTACGTTTCTTAGAAGGAGAGATTGAGGATAGTGGTTACA
This sequence comes from Timema californicum, assembly GCA_902141385.1. Taxonomy (NCBI): domain Eukaryota; kingdom Metazoa; phylum Arthropoda; class Insecta; order Phasmatodea; family Timematidae; genus Timema; species Timema californicum. The sequence goes on from CABFOW010000125.1 coordinate 236,118, forward strand.
GGAACAAGTTCAAAGTTGATACGTTTAGTTTTGTGATTGAATGGTTAGTCAAAGAACCTCAAGATTTGTATTGAAGGAGAATTCCACCCGCCATTTGTCAACGATAGTCGAGCCGTAACTTATTCACGAACATTATAACTATGGCATTTTAACAAACATGTGTGTTAATTAATAATACGGCTTGTATTGTTTATTCATTCATATTGGTGTATTTAATTTGATAAAATTAAAAATATAAATAACAAATTTGGCATAATGTAATCAAATATTTTAAAAAGTAAAATGCAATTAATTCAAAATATATTAAACCTAACTTATATTGCAATAACCTTAACATTACTCTTTAAGTTTAGTTATAATATTTACAAAAGTTACCAAATAATCCCTTGAAATACATATAATTGACCAATTTAACGACTTACCTCTTACTTGAAAAATTTACCCCTTCACGGCGTACAGTGTTACAAAACGAATTGTTAACCATATAGTTGAACTCTCCAAAACCCAACAAAGCATTTTTTATTTTAACATATGATATTTGAAGGGTAGATATTTATATTTAATATTAAAAATTGGGTGATATTCAGATAGTTAAAAAAAATATTTGAAAACCGTAACAACTAGCCTCAGTTTCCGCTACTAATGGTGAGGCCGGATATTAAATTCTACTGCGCAGGAGAGAGGATGGTGAGGGGGGGGGGGTATTGCAGTGAGAGTAGGGGAACGAAACTAATACTGAAATAGTGTTTGACTATCTTTTTTTTATAAGAGTTAATAAATTACGCAAATGTTATAGGAATGGGGGTTGGTAACATTGTATAAGAACTAATGTACCCACATATTTGTAGAAGGAGCGAGTGAGGAAATAAAAACTTTAAGTACAAACGGCTGGTAATCGAACCCTGTGATACCTGTCACCGATAAATCAGATTAGATGAGCTTGGAATTTAGACGGCATGTTTTAGGGCGCGGGTCACTCACTACTCTAAAATGGCCCTACACCTTTTTTCATGTTGGCACAATGTGGAACTAACTAACGAGAAAGAAATGTGTTTTGGACAGACAATATAAACCAGGGGTTCCCAAACTTTCTTAGACCGAAGGCGCCCTTGTACAAGAAAAAAAAACGAACTGGTGCGCTTATAAAATGTTTTACACTGAGATTATAAACATTCAATAACGACGGCTATATTTTAGTATTGGGGTAAAGTGCTCGCTTCAAGACTCGATGTTCATGGGTTCAAACACAACAAACACAAAAATCTGTAGTACAACTTACTTCGGAGAAGAAGTAAAGCCGTCGGTCCCATGTTGATTGTGGCACGTAAAATAACCCTGGAAGATATAAGAAAATACCTTCCTCAACAAAATTGTTGGGTCCTTTCATTCTCGCTCAAATAAATGTTCGTGTGCTGAAATAATCAGTAGGTTCCTAAAGAACAGGTTAATTACCTCAAATAAAAAAAGTTGTATTTTACTGGTATAAAACAAACGGAAAACATCACATGTTCTTTATGTGCCTTTGACAAATGTAATTTATTCATATTTGAAAAACTCGTAAATCCTAATTACTTATGTCATTTTATTATGTGTAAAGCAAATAATGAAAATCATAATATGGCCTCACGAGGCCTAAGATAACTATGACGAAGCACAGAGTCTTCGAAAAGCACAGTTTGAAAAGCGCCGATAAAGACCATGATATTAGTCATGAGTCGTGATTCCGCGACCAACATATGTGATACCCCTGCAATCTTTAGGCGCATGCGTACATGTTGTTTTGCCGTTGTGCACCCCTAACAGGTTCATGTCTAACACCACCAGTAGTACACCCCCCTATATTTTTTTTACTACAGCCGTGAAATACGAATGAATAAATAATGAGTAGAGGAGGCACGGAATTCCCTCGTCAATCTAGTACCGAGAAAAAGTACATTTCTGATACGCACAGCTCCTTATTGGAATATTGACAGAAATCCCGCGTAAGAGGCCCGATTGGTTATAGTAGTCAACCACAAGGCCAGGGAAGCCTTTATAATTTCAAACACTGCTGACCTATATTTATTATTTATCATTATGATACCAAATTAATAAATATTTGGGTATGTTCAACTTTTGAGTTAACATCAGTGAACTGGTACAGTGGTAAACATTCTTGGCTACTAATCTAGAGGTCCTATGTTAGATTCCCGGTTATATATTTTTTTTTCCCAAAGAGGAATTTTTTGTATGGTAGTCAGTGTCTGGTTAATTAGGCATAAATTAGTTTTAAGATTTATACTGGCAACCACATAATCATCATCACATTCATCATACTATCTCATCTGTGAGAAATAACCGCACCTACATGATGTGCCAACCTCAGAAGATGGTTACCATATCCGCCAATTCCGGTAGAAAACCAGAAATGTCGTTCGACACCTTATCTCAGTTGGTAGCGTGTCTGTCTAGTGAGCTGAGGGTCTCGTGTTCAATACCTGGCACGGCCAAAAAAATTATCATTGATGAAATGTGAGTTTACCCTTTCATGGTGATGAATTAGCAGCTGGAGGATGGGTGTTGTGCGTGTTCTAGATTTTAGTTAATTTATAATTCATGTGCATTAAAATCAGTCGTTCCAGAAAGTGCACGTTAAATACGTCAAATGAATGAAAAAACAAACAAACAGGAACGTTGAGCTGACAAATCCTAATGTAATTCGATAAGAAAAATAGTAGGGTATATATTTAAAAAAAAATTATGATACAATACAAGATGTGATTGTTCACACACATTTTTTTTTCTTTGCATCTCAACCGTTATAAAAAAAAAGTGTGATAGTGCATGTGAACTCAGCTACATTTGTACTTTTCCTGCTCTCGCACCATTATGTCTCAACCGGGATTCAAACCAGCCGCATTTAAAGATAGATGCTGGAAATACTCCTCACCATGTTCAAGGCTTTACGATATCTACTAAGACGGCCAGCTAGGAATGCGATCGATGAAGTATCAATCGATTTCAGGCCACTCGGGTTAAAAATATAATGGTCTGTGTTGTTTTCTGGAACTACTTCTCTATTCTGTATACTCTTCTTATACTCCATTCGTCCTTCACCTATAACCATTCCTTGTAATTTCAACAAGAAGAAGGGTAAAAAATCAACAACTACGAAACATCTTATCTCAAGGTAAAGAGGAAATATTGCTGCTTGTTCTCAAATATCTTAAAACATTTCTTTTGTGAGCCTATTAAAACGTTAGTGTATTTATTAGAGGAAGGATAAATCTAGAGCCCTTTTTCATTAAGCCTGGTCTCATAGCTCCGCAAATAAGAATAAAAATGCGTTAAAATTTTAGTCACATTTTCACAGATTATTTTCTATTAATACAATTCAAACTACTTATATAGGGTTGTTAAGCGAAAGCAGCCCTGTAGGAATCTTTTAAATTCATTTTGGCGTGAACCATATTTTAAAATAACGTATCGTAGAATTAAATATGTTGTTAGAGATGATTGTCCGTGTGTCAATTTTTTGCTTACCGAGGAGGATCCATTAAAATATCAATTTTATGTTTTAAATTAAAAAAATTAAATAGGGTTAACTTAGAAAGTTTTGAAATTTCCTGATTTCTCAGGGCCTAAAAATATGCTTTTCCCCAGTTTTAAAGGTAACTATATTAATAGAAAATCGTATTATTTTCACTATATTTTAATACATTCTTGACATAAGAATAATAAATCTAAGACCGATATGTCGTTCTTGAAAAACTCTCATAGCTTATTGATTAGAATGTGTTAAAGTATTTTTCTCCTTATTTAAAAAAATAATTGTAAAACCATCTTTAAATTCCAGTGACTTTTTAAAATTTACCGGACTCTTCTACCCGTTATTCCCCTGTTTTTCATCTACGTAACAGCCCTGAATCCAGTAGAAGAGAACAACTTTCAGACAAAGTTAAATAAACTAGATAATATGGTATTTTCATGACATTTTTTGGTCGGCCATACTAAACGCGTGCAACCTAAAACGAATAATGGCGTAGTTTGTTCATTGTTGCTATAACTTTAGTGATAAATCTTAGGAAATGACTAATAAAAATGAGAGGAGGACTTTATTTGTTTTTCTTATCGTTAAGCTGCCCATTACGCTACGTCATTTTGTCTGGCTAATTGAGTATTAGCTGAAGCTTGAGCAAAACAGAAAAGGCACAATGGAGGGATAGGGGGGAAAAAAAGAAGGAAAAAGAAAAAGAAGGAACAGTTGTTAGCAAAGACGTGAATAACGATCTTCCTTATAACTACTACGAAACCTGCTTTCACCTAGCGTCTACATTCCTCTGGCTTTAAAAGGTTCCCTTTCACGCACCGCGAAGAGAACATAAAAAACAACATTGTTTTGTTGAATCACCACATCTAAATTCCGGCCACTGACTCACTACAGGGGCGCTAAACACGGTAAAAAAAATAAGTAGAAGAGACGACTTGGATCGCCAAGACACAACCTAAAAATAACGTTTCATAAAAGAAAGAAGCACAAATTGGTTCCGAATTAGTAAGTTTTAGTATAGTAACGATTCCTCTGAGAGACATAAAGCCCTCTCCAATACGAATAACCATCTTACAACATTGCCCCGTGTATAAAAAAAAGAAGACAATTCTGTTTTAAACCGCGCACTAAAGTTCAGCCATTGCAACAAGTAAAATTAATTAATTCATTCATGTTTGTTCTTTTACTCATTCTACTTTGCGTCATTTACAGCCTCCGCTAGAAAGAATGAGCCTAACAAGTGCAACATTAAAATAAAACTGTAACACGTTTAAAAGGTAGCCTCAAAGTAATTTACGATGCGCTTTTCATGAGCGCTTTGCGTTAATTGTTTCCAGTCTTATTAATCACTCTAGAGACAATCTTCTTCCGAAAAGCTCGAGCGTTCTAAAGAAATATAGTCTTGTCAAGAATTTTTATCGCCATTTTTTTTCTCTCTCTTTTAAACACGGACCAATTGTAGCTCAGTTTTAACACATTGTTGACTTCACTAAACAAAAAAAATTCTTCCTTCTCTACGATGAAAAGAAAATTTCCAAAGTATAAACAATTCAAAAGTGAAATAAACGATTATTTCTACCAATGTTATCAATCAAAGATAAATAATATGAACTCGATAATAAATTAACAATTATTTTTTTTAGAAATTCTTTTGCCCCTTTCCTTAGGATTTAAAATATACTATTGTACTTTATTCTCCCCGTATCCCCTCCCCAACCCTCGTTTAACTACCCGTCCTGGACAGAAACAGTTTAAAGAGTCTAGTAATTTAAAGGATGAGGAGGGTAGAATTTAAAAGAAATGTACCCTGATTTGAACAAAGGGAGCTTGGGAAACAATTTAGTGAACTAAAACCCTCAGTAAACAGATCATAGATTATAGATCAGACTCCTGTAATCGAAAATCCAGTCTATCACGAGCTCGACACTTTACACAACGCAACACAGATATAAGTACATAGTTTGTAGAGCGTGAGTATAACCATATGGAGGAAATTATAGGAGAAACCAAAATATTACTAAACTGTCTATAATTAATTCAAACATCCAGACATGGATATGCAGATGCCACTTTTGAAAAATTGTGCCAATTTTGATAGTTATAGTACATGTAATGAATAACCTTTTATCAATAATGAAAACTCCAAATTTATTTTATATATTCATTTAGACGAAAGGCTTACTTTTAAGGAGATCCGACTATATTTGGCAGAATAAGTCACCGACCTTACCCCATCAACCCCATCACGTCATCCGTACATGGTACGATGCTGAGGGGGTAAGTGTGATGGGGAAAAGGGGAGGGGGGAGGATTGAAAAACCGCAACGAAGCCAAGCCACGGGAACTTTTCTCTCCAATCTCACCTTCTTAACCCCCTTCCCTTACCATCCCCTCACCATCCAAGACCGAAAGCAACCCTAAGTAGTCCCATCAAGAACAGCGACCTTATTACCCGGCACGCGGTTCCGTGCGGCACAATACACGCCGAGAAGAGAGCTTAACTCTTGGGGTGGATGGGGGGGGATTGAGATGGGGAGGGCGTCAACACCACTTTTTACATCCCCCAACCCCTCAATCCACGACACCGCCTGCTTGTTGCCGCAGTATTTGAATATTAATCAGCAACAGGGACGATAGAACAAGGGACTAGGGTTAGAGTGAGGAAGGGGTGAGGTAGTTTTCGTTGTCGAGAAGAGAGATGACTGTTTAATTACGACGTTGTCTCGATGGAGAATTGAGGAGGTGGTGGGAGGTAGTAGGGTGTCCAGGTGCTATATTTCCCACAAACCATGCCCGAGCAGAAGCGTCACCTTAATGCAGTTTACCAATAACTCCCTCTACTTAGCACCCCTTCTTTGTTTCTTCTTCTCTCTCTCTCTCTCACGTACCGATTCTTTCTCTCTCTTTATAGCTCATGAATTATTCTGGAACAGCGCTTTTAAGCTGTAGATATAGTAAACCTGGAAATGTGTCTTACCTTCTTCGGTAAAAAATGCCGTAACAGCATTATGCCCCTTGGGTTAACCCCCCTCCCCCCTCCGCAACCAGCTTTTCACACCCAGCCTTATTCTAAACGATTATAAACAAAATTAGACAAATTTGCAAATTTGGAAAGTATAAAAGGAAGACATTAAATTTATATATATAATTTTATTGTATTCGTATTTATATATATAATTTTAATATATTCGTATTTATATATAATTTTAATGTCTTTGTTTATATATATAAACTTTTAATCTATTATTTTATGTATACATACATATAATATATAATTTTAATGCAATCATTTATATATGTATATATACACACACTTGGTTTGCCCTTAAAGGTATCAGTCTCACCTTGACGGACTACACTACAGCTCTCTCTTATAAGCTGCAACATAGAGGAAACAATGCAACCTTTCAGGGTGAATGAAGACTACCTTTGATTGAGGATCATTTTCTGGATTCGGTAAAAACAACTATCTCTCTGAACTAGCACAAGTCCATGTTTATTTTCAATACCTAATGCCTTCATTTTATTTACTCTACCAGAAAAGTTAGCAACTTTACAACTAGGTGAGGCAGTGTTCTCACCCTTTACGCCCTACGTCATTGCAAAAATAAATACATCAAAATATATTACTATTTAATTTAGTGGGATTAGAAAATATCAACCAAGGATACTTTCAGTTTAGTGCCACTGAGCTATATACTTGACTGGGGTAGTATTAAACTGTTAATTATTTTGTATAAAAAATAATATGTCATAAAATACAGGGAAAAAATTGAAGAACGTCAATGCTGTAAGATGTATTATTATATTGTATCACATTTATTAAAACGTCTGTATAGTAGAAGTAAGGCAATAGGAATTATTAACAGCTGTCCGCAATAAGAACTTGAAATTTAAGATTTTCAATAGTTTCAAATATAGTTAAGGTGGGAGTGTAGAAATCACGATTTTAGGGCAATGTTTTTATAGTCTTTATATCAAAACTTTTTTTGACAGAATCAATTAAATATTGCTCCGAATTAAAAAGAAAGTTTAATTTTATACACATGGTGAAATACCAACAGGTCTAACAAATCAAGTTGTCCTGAAATTTAGTGACAACTTTTTCTCTTCATTTAAAAATTTTCTCATCTAATGTCACTATGTTCACGAGAGATATTTAAGAACTCTTGATATCACTATGTGAATACAATAAAACTCATGTTTCTACTGTAGGAAGAATATAGTACTTATTTTGGTAAAAAACATATGCAAAAACACTGCCCTTAACTCGCGTTCCATACTTACCCACCTTAAGAATGAACCTAGAAACTTTTAAAAAGCTTCCTAAATATGTTGATCCATTAATTAAAATGTAAAATCACTTGATTTAGTAATTATCTAAATGAATTTCCAGTGTTATATTAGAAAGTATTCATTTCATGTTTTAAATTAGTTATTTAACTACTTATCATGTTTCAAATGTCAGCATTAAAATAATAACAGCCTAGAGCATTATATAATGTCAATATTTTGCAAAATATATTAGTTTATAAAATATGTTTGATGGATCGTCAGATATACATCATATTCATTTCATCAAATAACTTTTATAAAATAAACATTAGATTGTAATACCAACCTTTGAATGAGTCCACTCATATTTAAATGCATACAACCTCTGTTTGTGTGATTGTGAGCATATCGACCGAGTATGGGAAGTCAGTCACCAAGGCTGTCATTTAGAGTAAAATGAAAGGGATGGCACCCTCAACTAGTTCTACATTCTAATTTTTAAATATTTCAATAATCAAGGTGCACAGTAGTGCCACAACCAAGTTCTCCAGTAACACTGTGTACCTTTAACACTATACAAATCAAACCACATTTATCCCCCCGTCCCCCTTTTCATTCTAACATAGCTTCAAAGAATGATAAGAACGTAAATTGTAACATCCTGCTAAGATCAACTATTTTAGTCATCTTTTACAAAGTTTAAGTTTAGAGCTTAGGCGGGTCGTGAGATACAGCAGTTATAAAACGCACATTTTTGGACTCACTGCTCATCAAAATCTATAGGTTACTTCAAGTCAACATAGAACATTGAAAATGTTCGTATTAGTAGATATAAAACAAGGGTTGAATACGAGATCTGAATTTTTCAAAATGGTTCCCAAAATAGGTGGGGAAGGAAGGGCATGTTAGAGTGAATGGTAAGAAATGTATTGTATATATTACAGTTGATAAGTATACCTACTTAAACAAATTCTTTCTTATTATTCTTATATCTTATCTTCATAAAAACAATTGATATCCCACTAAAAAAACTTTATATAGAAACATTCCAAGTTCTACACCACAAAAATCCTTAAATTATTCAGTCTCGAAAAGAAGTGAGATCTAAAAGAATTCAAAGCTCAACTTGCAATGTCTTCCCAAAAATCTTGTCACTTCTCGTTTAGCTAAGTTCCAAAATCTGATTTTAAGTCGATATAGCTCGCTTGTGGGCTTACACCATGGGGTTAGTAGAAGTAGTGTAGTAGTGGAGTAGTTTTACGATTATCATGGTTGATGGCGTCCAATTATTATTCAAACTATTTATTTCTAAACACCGGCTTTCTTAGGGTTCTGGGTGTAGACCTATATTTCAGAAGTTGCCCCCTAAAGTTACTTAAGCACAGTCATGGAACTACTTATCACCGCTAAGGTGAACTTTAGAAAAAATATTGGCGGGCGGGTCTGTTTATTTAAAAGATCAAAAATAGAATGCACATGTATTTATATATGCTTATGTATGTATGTATGTATGTATGTATGTATGTATGTATGTATGTATGTATGTATGTATGTATGTATGTATGTATGTAATGCATGTATGTATGTATGTATGCATGTATGTATGTATTTATGTATGTTTGTATTTGTGTACGTACGTATGCATGTATGCGTTTGCATGTATACATGGCCTTCATTGATCTCGTCAAGGCCTTCGACTCGGTTAATCGAGATGGTCTTTGAAGGATCTCAGCTCTAATTGGCTGCCCCGCGAAATACATTCAGATTCTTCGACTACTACACGATGACATTAATGGCACTGTTCTGAACAATGGACTTGGGAAACCATTTGAGATCACAACGGGTGTCAAACAGGAATGTGTAGTTGCCCCCACTCTATTCTCAATACTTGATGGAATTATAATTTATCTTATAGTTGGGAAACTGCCACCGAGTGTAGGAATAGGGTATAGGACGGATGGTGGCTTATTCACCCTTAGCAGACTACATGCGAAGACCAAGATATCTACGTCATTTCTCAAACTCCAGTACGTGGATGACAATGTTGTTTTGGCTAACTCAGAAGAGGACCTCCAAACTATTTTGAATACATTTAATGAAGCAAATACGTTCATTGGTCTGGGCATTAATATCGGAAAGACGCAGATTCTGTATCAACCTGCACTAAATTCCGATGTTGCAGCTCCTGCCATCACAACCAATGAGGAGGTCTTGCAGAGCATCGAACACTTTTCTTAACTTGACAGTCACCTATCGACAAATGCAAATATTGATTGTGAAATCCAACATCGTCTAAAATGTGCCCGCGCAGCTTTTGTACGGTTGCGAGAAAGAGTCTTAGACAGCCATGATATCATAACTCAGACCAAACTGAACCTGTACCAAACTATCATAATACCAACTCTTACTTATGGATGTGAAGCTTTTACCAGCTACAGAAGGCACCTAAAATTCCTAAAAAGATACCATCAGCGTTGTCATAGGAGAATCCTCAGAGTTAACTGGCCATACAGACGTACTAACATCAGTGTCTTAGAATAGGTCAATACCACCAGTATTGAAGTATTGATCATCAAGCATCAACTTCGATGGACTCCGAATGCCCGAAGCTCGAATCCCAAAGCAGATGATGTATTCACAGTTGAAGGATGGCCAACGAAACCTGAGGGAACAGAACAAACCATACAAGGATGTTCTTAAGTCCAACATGAAGAAGTGTCTAATCGATATTGACAACTGGGAGGCCCCAGCGGCCAATCGCCCTGCATAGCGTCGGCTTGTCCACGAAAGCCAGTAACTCTTTGAACTACAACGATGAAAACACCAATCTGATAAGCGTAATGCCAGGAAATAACGAATATATCATAGTAGAGTCAACCCTCAAGAGCCAACGGTTAACGCAGACAACGTATGCCAACACTGTGGGAGAGACTGTAACTCCAGGATTGGTCTTTACAGTCGTCTAAGAACCCACAGTCTCAACTAATAATATCCGTGGAAGATAATCGTACTCGTTAGCGATTGATAGCCCATCATCATGCATGTATGTATGCATGCATGTGTATATATATTTATGTATGTATGCATATATGCATGTATTTAGTATGATTTTGGTAGGAAGAACAGTAGAAGTTTGTTACTAAAGTTACTAAAACAATTTTAGTATATTTATAAGTCAAATCAGCTATCTTACGCTATCACATTTGATAAATAATATGATTACCTATAAATAATACTACTACTAATAATATAATAGTAATAATAATAACAATATAGTACAATGTTTCAATGTTGGCAGCAAAAAAAAAGTTATATGCATTCTTTAAAATTTTCTATAAAATAGAATACTACTTTATGCAGCGTCCATTCATCATAGGAGTGGTAATAATTGACAGTTATCAGTTGATGTAAAAACGGTTGAAAAATAAACATAATTAAAAACAACTTGTTTGTTGTGAAAGTTTAAACTGCTAAAGGTGACAGCAACTCAACATATGGACTGGCAGATCATATAGTATGTGTAAATATATACACGCGATTTGATCTGGTAGCTTTTGTTAACTGTCACTTACCTACACTCCTACCATAGATGGAGTATATGTGTATATCAGTGTAGTGTATATGCATACGTGTTTACATATCCTTTTCAAGCGTCCCTGAAGATTAATTCAAGTGGGGTCCAAGAAAACCCTTCTATATCAACATACTTGCAACTAGACTTGACAAGGTGTCGAAACTAAGACCCTTGACAGAGGAAGGAAGAAAGAAAGAAAGAAAGAAAGAGACACTACTCACCGAGTTGATGGCTGTCATCTCCTTGGCTCGACTCGAGTCAGAGTCCGCTAGTCCGCCGTCACTCTGAAACAACCAACAGTCATGTTAAATTCTCTTCTAAAAATTTGGACAAAAATGCGAGTATAAAGAAAGTTTTAGTGGTCCAGAATTTCAGAGGTGTTAGACAGGGTATTATTTATACCAAAGGTGGGCAACATATTTCTTAATGTAACCACAGGTAGGCAGAATGAGAAGTTAGATTCGCCATAAAACGTAAAAAAAAGGTTGCTCAATCGAACATTTAAAACAGCACACACTGTTTGAACAAGTTTATTCAAGTTAGGGAAGGGGGTTATGTGTGTTTGGTGGTTAGTGCATTCTTAAGTAAACAGTTTTAAAAACGCGCGCGCGTGTGTGCGCGTGTGTGTGTGTGTGTGTGTGTGAGGAAGGAAAGCGGTTGTTTTGATTGAGAAAGCTTGTTTAAGTATGAGAGAAAAGGCGTAAAGATATATATTTGCTTATACAACTACAAGGTCAGCAGCTTGTGAGCAAACAGACGCCTTACCAATTAACATATTATATTTTTAATATAAAATTATTTCTTAAGTTTAATTTTTATAATATTTCACTCCTGCTCCTAATCCCAATATTTTGACCCATTTCTCGTTCCATTCCCGTCCCGTAGTCAAAATATCATTCCTGTCCTTTTCTAGTCTAAACTCTTTAAATGACGACAGAGATGAAACCAAGTGTTGGGAAAGGGTGTAGAGGGGAGTATTGGATGGCCAAGAATTAGTTTTCAAACAGGGTTTGAATAAAGGATTAAATTAGGATTTAGGAAGGGGGAGGAAAATTTAGAGGAGGTACACTTTAACCAGTGTGTAGAGATGAGAGAAAACCATAGTGCTAGATCATTCGCGGAACACAACCTTTAGTGCACCCAGAATGGAATCAACGCTGATCAAGTCCAATGGAGTTTTAACACTTAAACCACTCGGCCACCGGCTGGGTATACGTGACTTGTTTCTTATTAATAATACCTTTTCACTTTTTCGCTATCTTACAGGTAGAGAAAGTATTGTGATCGTCAAAAAAGTCCAACTCGAGATTTTGATGAGACTCGACGTTTCATAATCATCCGAATCCAAAAGAGTTGTTTTTGAATTTCCGTCTGTCTGTACCTCGGACTAGAGCCTAAACTATTTTACTGATCGGGCTAAAACTTGGTATCTAGGGTTTTCATAGGGTTGCCCCGAGGTAGTTTTCGAATTGGATATCCAACCCTAAAATTAAGGGTAGTTTACTAAAAGACAAAATGAGAAAAAGTCGATTTTCTCAAAATCGGATATAACGATTATGTTTAAACTTCATTTCAAAATATTTATAAATATTCCAAGCAAACTATCTACTCTCAATATTTCGTCAAAATTGCTTTAATATCCGGTCTGATGAGTAAATTCTCATTTTTGTATTATATCTCCGGAACTATTTGAGATATGAAATTACTTCTCAGTGCAAATATGTAGACCTATTTATAATACAATTTTTTTTATTCAAAACGTATTTTTATAAAACAATAACTTTCAAGCTATACGCATATATATATATATATATATATTTTAACTTTTCGAACACTAAAGGTAAAGTATTGAGACCATAAAAAGGAATTAACCCCAAATATTGATAGATGTCGACGTCTCATGATTCCTCGAACCCACCAAAAAGTGTTATTTGCAATGGCGTCTTTTTATGCGTCTTTTTAACCACAAAATTAAGAGTAGTTTAATAAAAGAAAAAAAAATCAATTTTCTCAAAATCGGCTTTAACGATTTTGATTAAAACTCGTATCTAGGCGTTGATTAAGATTATAAATAAACTGGCTATTCTCATTTCCCCATGGAAATTACTATTAAGCTACTTTACAGAGGTGGAAACTTCCATAGCTCTGCAATTATTTGAGATATTAAATAACTTATCATTAGCAAAATTGTAGTACTATTAAAAATAAAAAACTTTTATATGAAATACAATTTTATAAAACAAACAGTAATTTCTGAGATATTGGCAAATAATATATTAATACAATTGTTTGAGCTTTAGTTGTGAAGAGATACTACTTAAACGGAATAATTCTCTAATGCCATAGAGTAATCGAATAAGTAAGTCTCTCAAGAAGTTGATGTGAGAAATGTTTTTACACCACAGGGGTGAATCCAGGATTTTCATGAGG
>CABFOW010000125.1:250086-294577 GCA_902141385.1 Timema californicum
GTCGGGGAAACGGGGGGTGGGGGTGGGTGTGGGGAGGCACCTCAAGAAATTTTGACATAAAAATACTTCAAAATTTGAAAGTAAATCATTAAGTCATTTTCCAGTGTATCGCTAAACTTGAGAATAAACAAGGCTTGTGCAACAAGGTTAGAGGCACGGAAATTATATTTGGGTATTTCATTTATATCTATTTTTACCAATTAATACTTAATGTCATTGTTTTAAGTATTTATGATAATTACTGTATATTAGTCATTTAACATGATTACCAATGACAATTTAAAAAATGTAATCTGGTTAGTGAGATAGTATTACGTGACAATAAAACTAGTAGTGACTTTAACATTGATTATTTTGTTAAATTTCTTGAAAAAGGGGGTGGGGGGTTTCCCATGCCGCCATCCTGGATCCACCCCTGGTACAGAAATGATCTATCTCTCTCATTTTAGACTCAATAGACAATAGTTACCTATTTTATTGCTCAACATTTATAAAAGAGAAATTAAGCAGCAATGAGATAACGATAAGACGTGCATCCCCTCTAAAATGCCGAAAATTTTAAACGGAAGTCATAATTTTAATACGAGAGGTTGACCTTTTGGTACCCAATATCGATCATTTTTATTGATCTAAATATAAAAATGAAGACGTTAATTTTTTTAAATAAAATTATGAAATTTAAAACCACGACTCAAAAAATATTTGACGTATGTTTAATGCAATTTGTTCTCGGGTTCACTAGTGTATATAATATATAATATATATATTTACATAACAAATTTTGAATAAATATTTCCATTTTTAAACAATAGAGCGAGAAAGTACTGTACCATTTATTTAAATTATTTACCAATGCACTTAAAAACAAGTTATATTTTTAGTGAAGGAGTGTAGAAGACGCAAGAAAATGTGTTTTTGTATGTTTTTACAGCAAAACATTATTTATGACTAAAATAAATCAAATAATGTTTCGGTAGAAACAAAGAGTTTAATTTTATTCACATGGTGACGTCAACAGTTCTTTAATATATCCCATGACTCATGAGCATAGCGGCATTAGATTATACACTTTTTAAATGAAGAGGAATAAGATGTCATTAAAAATCCAGGATACCCTTGACATATATTCATGGACTATTGATATTTCTATATGAAGAAAATTAAACTGTATGTTTATACTTGTGCAATATTTTATTTATTTTGGCCAGAAAAAAAGTTTTGTTATAAAAACTGTATCAACACTGTCCTAAACTAGCGTTCCTTATAATACTCCCCCCTTAAATATATTTGATACTATTCTGGTTTTTCAATGTCAAGTTCTTAGAGCAGACAACTGTTGTAACCCTACGTCTATTATATACATTTTTAAAAGAAATGTGATTCATTTTAATAACACAACTTACAACTTACTCAAATCTTTTACCGTGTATTTTATTGAATAAATTTTTTATAAATAAAAATTAAAGTTTAATACTACCTTAACCTTTGATAGCTCAGTTAAAGTATTAATGCGTTAAGATGAAAGTATCCTTGTCTGTCATATTTCAATCCAAATTAATAAAAAATGAGATATTGATTAATTAGGCTCTTTATTTCTACTGGAGCTATATTTTATTTATTCTGAACAATAAAATGTTTTGCTGTAAAACCCGGAAAAATACTGCACTTTTCTCGGGTTCCCTACACTTCCATCTTCAACAAATAATAAAAATCTATTTAAGAGAGTTAGTTGATGTATTAAAAAAAACAGTACGCTTATTTGAATGTAAAAAAAAACTTAATACCTTTTATCAAAAGTTAAATGAATTAGAATTAGGCTGAAACATTAATCACGTTCACAAAAGGGTCTTAAGTGAAGCGTGAATAACCGGACAAGCTATGCATCATTAGTAAAATCTTTAACGAGAAATTATAAACCTTAGTTAAAATTGGATCATTTTCACTGGTATTTACGATTAGGTCTGACGTTACGATTAGATTACCGTATGTTGAAACCGAGGGGGTGAAGGGTAGAGGGTGAAAAAAAAAAGGACGCTGCGATTACTTTTAAAAGGAAGTTCTGTGTGTAATTTCCTCCTAAAACAAAGAGCCCTAATTTTGATAAAGGTAGAACGGGCATGAGTAACGTGTGGAAGGTGACAGAGCTAAATGATGCCTTGATTAGTAGCGCTCGTTAGAGTCTGACCCTACATGCACGGGCAGTTTAACCCAGAGACAAGGGGACGGGGGGCGGAAGGGTTGAAAGTCTGTTCAAAACCTACCTTCCCTTATCCCCCCACCCCTTCATAACTATGTCGCACCAGGTCGAACGTGTAATTTAATGACTAAAATAAGCCAAGGGCAAGTATATATAAGACTGCGCTAGTTTGTTTCCGAACTAATAAAAGTAGATTTTCCACGAACCTATTTCTAACGTGCACAAAATAAAAGTTACAACATGAGCTTAAGAAACTTGTTTTAAACTGGTTAATTTATACGATGAAGGGCAAACTTTTGTTTCTTTTTTGATGCATAAGCTGTACACATCTCTTAAAAATTTAATTGCAGACTAATATAAATTAGTGTTCTTAAAACAACTTTTTTTTTATTAACAAAGATTAGTAAAGGCTTATGGTGACCTGGTGGTCTAGGGTGTTAGACTTCTGTGCTGAGGGTCCGGGGTTAAATCAGCCCCAGCACAGATTTATCTGATTACCAAACCCTTCCTTTACCTCTGACAAGACGTGTATTTATCACAGCTTGTGAATGTGAAGAATGCCAGGCCTCCACCGTGGTTCGGATTCCTCGTTAAACTGTATGTCCTCCATTTCATCTCACAATCACCGTACCATTATACATTAGCGTAAGTGTGTATAACCCGAACGGGTAGTAAGACGCGCTGCTAATACTACTAGTAAAGGTTTATATCTGAAATAAAATATAAAAGGTTTAGCTAAGCAATTATTATTTTTACAAATGTTAAATAATATAATTTATTTTGTATGCAAACGATACGAGTACACGTGGTTTAAGGTATACTCCTTTTACGAAGAAAGCTTACCTTGACGAGCTCTACTATGATCCTTGAAAGCTTACCTTGATGTGCTCTACCATGGTCCTATCATATAGGCTGCACCATAGTGGAAACAAACAAGGTAAGCTTCCTAGCTTTCATGGTAAATGAAGTGTAAAGTGATTTAGAGCACAAGTCCAGAGTATTGTTAGGGCATGGTGTCAGCGATTTGGGATAAAATGGGTTCAATAAAGAAGTAGTTCAAATTACAAGTGTTTCAGACTACAAGTAGTTCCGGTTATGAGTGGCTATGGATACCATTATGTAGATAAGGTTATATGTGGTTCCAATTACAAATAGTTCAGGCTACAAGTAGTTTAGTTGACATGTGGTTCACGCTACAAAAATTCAAAATTATAAGTGTTTCAGGCTATAAGTAGCTCATAAAAAAAGTGGTTGAGGTTACAAGTAGTATGCTACAGTATAAGTGGTTCAGACTACAAGTATTTGAGTCTACAAGTGGTTAAGAGTATAGATAGTTCGAGTAAAACGTAGTTTAGGCTAAAATAAGTATTTCGGGCTACAAGGAGTTTAGATTAAGCTGTTCAGACTACAAGTAGCTTATGCTACAAGCGATTATAAATAGGTAGTTCAAGTTATAAGTAGTTTAGGTTACAAGTATCTTATGTTAAAGAGGCTCAGTCTACAAGTAATTAAGACTACAAGTGGCTTAAGGTGAGAACGTGATTCGGGGTGCAAGTGGTTGAGGCTAAGATAAGTTCAGCGTGAAGTGCTTACCCAATATGGTTTTCTGTTATCACTCAAAACAATTGTAGTGTGGAAGTAGATCCTTTTTACTGTCTCGCTATATTGCAGGTAGAAAAATTATTGTGATCATCATAAAAATCGAAAACGAGATTTTGATGAATCTCGACGTTTCATGACCCCCCGAATCCCAAAAAGCTGTTTTTGAATTTCCGTCTTTCTGTCTGTCTGTCTGTCTGTACCTCCAACTAGAGCCTAAAATATTTACCGATTGGGCTAAAACTTGGTATTTAGGGTTTTCATGGGGTTGCCCCGAGGTTTTTTTTAAATTGGATATCTAACCCTAAAAATTAAGGGTAGTTTACTGAAGGGCAAAAAAAGAACATGTCGATTTTCTAAAAATTTCAAAAATAAAAATTCCAAACAAAATGGCTACTTTCAATATTTCGGCAAAATGACTTTAAGGGCTCCGTTTTGATGCGTAAATTCTCATTTTATTTTATCATAGCTCTGAAAATATTTGAGATATGAAATTACTTATCATTACAAACATGCAGATTTATTTATAATACAAATATTTTATTAGAAACATTATTTTATAAAACCAATAACTTTCAAGCTATACGCAAGCATATATATAACCTCTCGAACACTAAAGGTAAAGTATTGCGACCGTAAAAAAATCTAGCCTGATTTGTTAATTGTTGATTGATGTCAACGTCTCTTAATCCCCCGAACCCTAAAAAGTGATATTTGCAATACCGTCTGTCTGTGTGTCTTTTTAACCCTAAAATTAAGAATAGTTTAATAAAGGGCGAAAATAGAAAGAATCAATTTTCTCAACATCGGCTTTAATGATTTTGATTAACATTCGTATATAGGCGTTGATCAAGATTATAAATAAACCGGCTATTTTCATTTCCCCATGAAAATGACTTTTAGCGTACTTTACAGAAACGGAGATCTCCGTTTCTCCGCAAATATGTGAGATACTAAAAAGCATATCATTGCAAAATTGTAGTACTACTAAAAATTAAAAAAATATATATGAAATATATATTTTATAAAACCGAAAGTTTCTGAAATATTGGAAAATAATATATTAATACAATTTTGCGAGCTCTAGTTGTAAAGAGATACTACTTAAGTTTTAATGTAATAATTCTCCAATGCTAGAGAGTAATAAAATATATGTCTCTCAAAAGGTTAGTGTTATTTTTCCTTAAACCTCCTAGGAGAAATGTTTGCACAACAATTATCTATTTCCATTTTACCCTCAATAGTCAATATTTAAATTTTTTATTGGTAAAGATTTATAAATGACGAATTTAATAGCAATACAATGACCTGTAAAAGGTCAACACCTAATAAAATGTCGAAAATTTTAACCGGAAGTCGAAATTTTAATACGAAGTGTTGACCCTTGTGGACCCAATAGTGATACATTTTTTTGGCCCAAACATACAAATGAGGACATTAATTCCTTAAAAATAAAATTATAAAATTTAAAACTAGGACTAAAAAAAGATTTTACATATATATAGTGCAATTGGTTTGCTAGTGTATATTATCTCGTTTCACATAAATATTACTAGTTTTGAATATATATCTCCATTTTTAAACAATAGAGTGAGAAAGTCCGTGCGTAGTCCCGTAACATTTATTTAATTATTCCTTCTTATCCTGTTCCTTTAGACTATATTATGTAAGGCACCAAAAGTCGGGTATGATAATAAAATGTATGACTAAAAATATGTTGTAGTCTAACTTTGCAGCTGATACATAAAGTATTTCCCCCTGGAGTTATAGTCTGTTTACCAAATACATATTTTTATAAACCATATATTTAAATAGAAATAGCATATTTAACATCAACAAATAATTAATATTTACACCCTATAGCCCCACACCCAAATACCATTTGATTTACCTATGATTACATAAAAGTAAATGTAGAAGTTATGTATGAACTTTTGGACTTTTTATCCCCTGTAGCGTAGAATAGTTTGTAGGAAAGGGTCGAATAGAGGGGATATGGTCCAGAGCGCTTGTTCTCACTCCCCTCCCCCTCCTCCATTACCAAAGTTTGTCCAGGAGCTATCTGGAGCGTTAAGATTCATGACCGGTGCAGGAAGGGAGACTCGGGGATAGATGGAAGTAACTGCACAAGTGGTCTTTCTGGCCGGTAAGTAACGTCCGCAAACTGCCCTAATCCTCCCCCCGCCCTCCCTCCCCCCTTCCACCTTCACCATCAGAATAAACAAAGTGCACAAGTTTCCCGACTATCCCACACCTATTTCTGACCCCTTAAACTATTTGGACAAAGCCTTGAGGACCCGCCCCTAAGCCCAAACTTAGGAAGTTTTCAGTGTACGACTTTTGAAAGTAGAACTATAGTTACTACAAATAATACATAAACCTTTGTCAAACTAAATATGTGTATATAATCCTACTCTTAGAAAGATGCGACACACATTATTACTATTTCTATTCCTTCTAAAATAATATATCAGTATTTTTTTAACCGTATTATTTGGTAGAGCTATTTTGAAGGTGTATATGTAACGTATATATATATTTTTTTTATTATATTGGTAGCAGCCTTCTAAAATTATTTTCATCGACCACTTAGATTATGCTATCGTCGCTTACCTGGGCTTCTAAGATAAGATGCGGATTGCATCGGTGGGCACGTGTACTAAATAGTCAGACTCTTCTAGTATGGTTTTGCCAGCAATAGGGAGGTAGGGATCTACTCCCAACAAGGTGTAAATAAGGTTTTTTCCCCCTAAATAGCTTTCAGCTCTTCCTACACGCAAATTTAGGTACCTTTCCTCTAAATTATTCTCTACATACCTCATTCCTACTCCATTAAAGTAATAAAAATGTAAAACGAGTAATATGATTTGGGGTGAGTTGGGAAGGGGGAGGGAGGGAGTTAAAGGTAAAGAAGAATATGCTTTTGCTCATCCTCTATTAACGGATTTTAAAACAATAATTATGGTTAATTTTAGTAGGGTTTGAATTTTAAATAGATATATAAATATTTGTTAAACGCTTATCCTCAAGGATAAAGCAAGCGAAGGAAGTATGAGTCAGGAATAATAGCGGAAGGAATTTATTCTAATATGGGATCCTATGGATTATAATTGAATGCTCAAGACTATTTACACATATATGTTTTTAGCATAGCATCTTACTACCCATTCGAGTTATACGTCTACGAACTATTTACAATAATGTGTTAAGGATGGGGAAAGTGGAATTTAGAGGAAGTGTATCGGCATTCATGTGGAGGGAGGAGGGAAAATAACTTAGTAAAAAACCACCCTCATAACACCCAACCGGTATCAAACCTCAATCTCCCCATCTTCGGCAGTCTAGCCCAATGCAAGAGGAGCGCCCTAAGCCATGCGGCCACTGAAGTTGGTGACTATGTATAAGTTTAATTGTAAGTATTAATTGCAGCATATTTGAGACGAGACATGAAATACATTAACGAACGTTAACATCACATAATTTTGTTTGAAGGGTTAATTTTAAATTTCTATTCCAAAAGTCTTGTAACGAGCCTAGGCTTTTTAAAATATACTCTGCAAACTGGCACGTTATTTTGATCATATAATATTTTAAGTTTAAAGTATATCGTGTTAAATGTTGAAGGTTAGGTTAATGGATATGTTGTATAAAAGTATGCACACTAACACCACATACAGGATAAATTATTTGCGGTATTTATCCTGCACTTTAAAAACATACAGTTTATATCAGCCCACGACTTATAAACTAGATTACTTTTAGAACAGCCACAACATCCTGTCCCCAGGCCTTCAATTAACCATTGTTAGAAAGGGGGTACAAATTTTACCAATGGTACAGTTTCAACCATGCAGAAAATTGAGTCTTAGGTAGTGAATCGACTTTGTTCAGAAACGTATTATGGGTAAGTATTAATCATGCGATTTTATCTGACGTCATCAGATAAAGATACAAATTCTAGTTGATGGTGGTGATAAAAATACATTGAATAGTAAAATTACTTAAGCTTTGGTTATTAAAAGTCACTAAGATAAAAAGAAACGACATGACAGGCCAAGGCTACAAACCAGAAATAATAAAATTTAATTAATTTGGGCTAGCTGCCACTTCAACCCGTTCCCCTGTCTGGGTGGGCTTTCCCAAGACATGATATGTTCAACACACTCATGTGATTAATTCCACGTGAACCGCGCTTAGTTTTTTTTAAGTTAGTTTAATTGTTAGGAAGACTTTTGGCCGCCTTACAGAAGTGTAGAATTTCTTTGTTCCCCACTTACGACACATTATGTCGTTTATAATATATGAAGACCCGACCCCGCACTGACGGAAGGGTATAAAAAAAAGTATTGCAATAAACAATCCATCAAAAAAACAACCTATTATGTCTATTAGCAGACGTATGTGCCACAATTAGAGTGTGTGTGTGTCTATTTTAAAAGATTGGCAAAGGCAAACCCGCGTTCCGGTGAAAGCGGTAGTAGTGCATGCCAAACCCAGAACTAGTTCACATTCTTTTGAACGGGCCTTGACCAAACACTGAACATCACTACTTGAACCCGTCGTGTTTCAACACACTGGCGCAGTCTGACGACTTGGCTCAAACACTACTACACCTGAACTACTCATACATAATATAGTAATAATAATATTAGGGACCCATTACTATTAATATATATCATTCATACTTAAATGTATTCATAATATTACAATGACACATTTATACTATCATTTTTACTAATATTATAAATATTTAATCCTATTCACCTCAAATGAATGTCTAGCTGAATTA
The DNA here is from genome assembly GCA_902141385.1 of Timema californicum. Taxonomy (NCBI): domain Eukaryota; kingdom Metazoa; phylum Arthropoda; class Insecta; order Phasmatodea; family Timematidae; genus Timema; species Timema californicum. The sequence continues at coordinate 258,672 of CABFOW010000125.1, forward strand.
AATTTCGGCCCCTAGTTACATTACCTAACAATGAGGTGACCTGATGGTCTAGGAGTAAGATGTTGGACGTCTGTGCTGGGGGTCCGGGGTTCAATCCTCGGTCCCGACACGGATTTATCTGATTACCAAACCCTTCCTTCTCCTCTGACAAGACGTGTATTAATCACAACTTGTGAATGTGGGGAATGCCAGGCCTCCACCGTGGTTCGGATTTCACGTTAAATTGTAGGTCCTCGATTTCATCTCACAATCACCTTACAATTACACATTAGCGTAAGTGCGTATAACCCGAATGGGTAGTAAGACGCTGTGCTTATAATAATAATAATAATAATAATAATAATAATAATAATAATAATAATAATACACCTAATAATGTTATGAAAAAAGCATAACGTATCATAGAGTGATTACAAATAACTCGTAAATTGGTATGATGTGAAATCATTGAATCGCTATTTATGGATTATAATTATTCACTTGTTAAAATTACGCAATAAAATTGTAATAGTCAAATGACCTTAATGAGCACTCACATAACAAACATAAACATTAAATCTACCATATCAATGATCACGCTAACAAAGGCGTCAGTTTGATCTTGTCCAAGGCATCGATAACAAAGAGGTCAAGGTTCAAATCCTAGCTGTATGTACTAAATGTGATTATCTGAAATTCTATTTCACTATTTAAATGCGAGTACCATACCGATGAAGTCTGCATCTTTGTCTATAACTATTCATTTATTGTAAAGATGCAGATAGTTCGAACACGTTGTTAAACTTGAGACAGAGTAAGTAAATTAATTTATAAAACCAAGTCAATATCCACGTTAAATAAATTCAAAGAGTAAGACCCAATTATCTATTTTTTTTATAAGTTAATACATTCATTAATGTAGACTACTGTATATTTCATTTTAAAACTCTGAATGATATTATTTTTTAATACTTTACAATATGAATTTATTTTGTCAAGAGATCTAACTATACCGCATGCATTATAATAGGCCTATAATTGATTACTTCTATCCACCTTCAGTGTTTTTGAATGGGTCTGTACTCTCCTAAATGTAGCCCTGGAGGTCAGGCGGTACCTTAGTTTTAGCTCCAGTTTAGTGCAGTGAGTGTAGATTATTTACGAACACCATATCTTACAACCCATTCGAATTGCCCGTGTATTTACAGAGAGTATCTACAGATCCTAAGCCTAACTATACATTAATTGTTACCTTGAAAGGTAGCAAGCTTAACTTGTACGTTTCCATTATAGTAGAGCTTGTATGACAGGGCCATGAATTCATCAAGGAAAGCCCTTGAAAGGTAAAGCGAGTGCTCATACATATGTAGTATGATTATATATATTATGTATATACAAACACTGATTACCAAACCCTTCCTTCACCTCTGACAAGACATCTTGTGAATGTGGGGAATGCCAGGCCTCCACCGTGGTTATGGATTCCACGTTAAACTGTAGGTCCTTCATTTCATCTCACAATCACCCTACCATGACACATTAGCGTAAGTGCGTATAGCCTGAACGGGTAGTAAGACTTGGTGCTAATAATAATAATAATAATATATGTAACCCACCTCGGTGGCGTAATTGGCTAGCGCGCTTGTCGTGTTGAAGCTCGACTGCTGAGGACGGGGAGATCGAGGTTCGAATCTCGGTCTGGTGAATTGGGGGTGGTTTTTCCTAAATGGTTTTCCACTCTCCTTCCACACAAATGCGGGTTCACTTCCTTTAATTCAGCCTTCCCAATTCCTAATCCATTAGAGTAATTAGTACTTAAAGCGTATAACCCGAACGGGTAGTAAGACGCGGTGCTAATATATATATATATATATATAAATATATATATATATATATATATAATATAGGCCTATACAAACGCAAGTTTCTTTTACCATAAAATAAAACTTATTAAAATATGATTTTAAATAAGAATTTTCTCACGTATAGCTACATTTCATCAAAGGTAGTTAGAAATTATCTTAGCTATCCAGATCGTAAGATTTCTAACAGATCTATTTTCAAAGATTAATATATTTTTCTATATGCTGACATTTATATTCTAGAATAAACCACGGAAGGATTTCAATGCCCATGCTATTTTCATTTTTATCCCCATTCCCCTTTATGAAAGTGATAAAATACCAGATCAGCAGAGACTTTTTATTTATATAAAATTGGCAAGATCCATTCCTTTAGAAATAATAATAATAAAAAAAAAGATCCTGTTTGCCAAAAGTGTGTTATCGCGCCGATTGTTTTCGATGTTTTTCGTCCAGAGGAAAGCCTTGACCAGCTGTCGGCAATAGTATTGGCCAAGGTGGAAGAGAGGAAGGTTGGTTAAGAAGAGAGAAAGAGGAAAGGGGCGGATAGAAATCAAGAGGAACATGAAAGCTCTAGACATAAAGCGAAATATCACCTTGAGATATTCTTTAGACAACGCTAGCTTTAAAATATAAAAAAAGAAGTAAAAAAACAACAAAACTAAATAAATAAGATGACCGACCAGACACACCATTACTATTTTGGCACGATATTATGGTAGAAATTTAAATGAGAGCACGTTCATAAATTAGCGTTGTCCGAGATGTTTCTAAATGCAAATGGATAAGTCCAAAATAATATTAATTAATTGACTCAAATAATTAGCTTTTCATATAAATAGAATATTTATATTGGCACATTATTGTAGCAATACAGTCTACCAGTGACAAACTAATTAGACTAATGAAACATTATGATGAAGATATTCGGCTGGATCTAGCAATAATACAAAGAGCACGTAATCTCAGTAAACAGGGATTCTTTTAGCGTAAATAATTTTGAATAGTCTGAAATTAATGTAAAATCCTTTACGAAGGTGTTGTAACTAGCACAATAAAAACCCTGATTGATCAAAGATGAGTGTCAGCCATTTTTAAAAATGACACCCTAATTTTTTTTAACGTGTATATCCTAAATAATAAGTCCTAGCCTAAATACATCTAGTAATCTAATTATATGCATGAACATATCTACAATAATACTTAAAAACCGTGTGTTTCAACCTGTGGCAAATAATACAATGAAATAGTGGCTTTCAACAAGTGGCAAATAATAATTTGAAACAGGGTTTTTTATTATGTGGCAAATAATACTTTAAAACAGTGGTTTTCAGCTTGTGGCAAATAATACTTTAAAACGGTGGTTTTTATTGTGGCAAATAATACTTTTAAAAAGTTGTTTTCAGCCTGTGGCGAATAATACTATGAAATAGTGGCTTTCAACAAGTGGCAAATAATAATTTGACATAGTTGTTTTTATTATGTGGCAAATAATACTTTAAAACAGTGGTTTTCAGCTTGTGGCAAATAATACTATGAAATAGTGGTTTTCAACAAGTGGAAAATAATTATTTGAAACGTTGTTTTTATTATGTGGCAAATAATACTTTAAAACAGTGGTTTTTATTGTGGCAAATAATACTTTTAAAAAGTGGCTTTCAGCTTGTGGCAAATAATACTTTAAAACGGTGGTTTTCATTCTTTGGTAAATAACACTTTAAAAACAGTGGTTTTCAACCTTTGGTGGTTTTCCCAGGGGTAAGCGACGTATTTAATATGGGCGTATAGAAATAAATTAGTGATATGTGCCTTTTTTATTTTCTACAACCCAGCTAAACTTATGCGACCCTAATAAAAAAATGTGTTCTTTGAAAAATTAAAAACCTCGGGCTTTTCAGTAAAATTGTAAATATGTACTTTTTATCACAAATATTAATTTTGTCTTCTTATGAATGTTTTTATTTCCATGTTTAAGATGCAGATACAATTTATATTTAAGGAAAATGTGAGGTTTATGAAAGTTATTTTACGAGAAAAAAATATGTGCATTAATTTTTGTAGTCTGACAAGTAATATTTTTTAGCACACATATCTCCTAAAATTAGTTCACTATTCTATAGCCTTAAGGATGTCTAGCTGAATTAAATTTCAGCTCCTAGTTACATTACCTAACAATTAAATGACCTGGTGGTCTAGAGGTAAGATATCAGACTTCTGGGCTAAGGGTCCGGGGTTCAATCCTCGGTCTCAGCACAGATTTATCTGATTACCAAACCCTTCCTTCACCTGTGACAATACGTGTATTAATCACAACTTGTGAATGTGGGGAATGCCAGGCCTCCACCGTGGTTCGGATTCCACGTTAAACTGTAAGGTCCTCCATTCCATCTCACAATCACCCTACCATTACACATTAGCGTAAGTGCGTATAACCGGAACGGGCAGTAATACGCAGTACTACTACTAATAATAATAATTTGCTTCATACGGTGATATAAACAGTTGTTAAATATCAGTCATAATAATAACAACATTAGATTACAAAATTTTTATAAGAAGCGAAAAAGTTGTCATTAAATTCCAGAACACACTTGACAGATATTCAACAACTGCTGAGGTCATCACGCGAAGAAAATTAAATTCTATATTTGTACTGAAGCAATATTTGATTTCTTTTGACCGAACTAAGTTTTGCTATGAAAACAGCAAAAATACTGATCTTTCTTGTCCCCTCGATCCCCACCTTAAAATCATATGACAATATTGAGTACTTTTTTTTTAGTTTATAACATCTTGATTAGTAATTTTACATAGATAAGAGTAGAGGGGTTATCTTGTAGAAGATATCAAGTAGTAATGTCTCAGCCCATTCCATCAACATCTACCAGGTAAGCAAGCAAGATAGTGTTCTCTTTACCTGGCTGTGTCATTAGCTGGGATTATCTGACACATTACCTCAGCCTGGCATATTATGTTCTGCTAGTCGGTGTTGTCTCTACACTCGGTACAGCCAAAACAAGAACTTTCAAAAAGTAGACATCTCCAATCTATATATTTAATGATAACTTCTGACGTATTAATAAAATTAACAAGTAGATTTAGGTTCAAAACCCAAATTAATTCTAAATAAAGACATTGTGTATCACAAAATAGTATAGAATCAAATTAATAAGGTATAAAAAGAACAGTATTAATATATGGTTAAATCTTATGCTATTTTACCACCTTTAAATTGGTTATATGATAAAAAGAATATGTTTCTTTATCATAGCATAACTATTTCATTGTGTTCACCTCATGTGAACGTCTAGTTATACTAAATTTCAGCATCATATATAAATTACTTTACCTTAGCAATGGTGCGCAAAAAGCATAAAATAGCCAGTTTGACCCCTTATAACTCGTGAACAGTAATGTTGTGAGATTATTGAACCACTATTTGTAGATTTGTTAAAATTGTGCAATAACATTTTGATGGTCGAATTACCACAAAGTAAGATGTAAGGAAACGGGAGCTTTGTCAAAAAATACATTTTTAGCAAAAATTTATTTTAATATGGATTCACAAGATACGTTTAGCTAATTTGTTCTAAGAATAGTAATGCCAACAGTTTTTTAATATGCGCAATGCGTAATTTGACCAGGCCTTTGGCCTTTCCTGGGTTATATTTCAATTTGCACATTCACTGAGTAAAAGGTAGGTTTAACGCGAGACAGCCAACCAAACAGCGTTTGCCTTCCTTGATTGGAAACTGGAGGTGTGATGCTTGTATGAGTTTAATGCACACACATCTCTAGTGACACGTGAGTTCAACGTACACACATCTCTAGTGACAAGAGAGTTCAACGTACACACATCTCTAGTGAACAAGAGAGTTCAACGTACACACATGTCTAGTGACAAGAGAGTTCAACGTACACACATGTCTAGTGACAAGAGAGTTCAACGTACACACATCTCTAGTGACACGTGAGTTCAATGTACACACATGTCTAGTGACAAGAGAGTTCAACGTACACACATCTCTAGTGATACGCAAGTTGATTGGACACACTTCTTTGGTGATACTAGTATCTACCGGATGTGCAACATTCCTCTAAGTTTGATATACAAGCGGCTTGGTACGATGAAGAGCTCACGGGTGAAAAAGGGTCCACTGTAGTGAATTTTCTAACAATTTAAGTTAAATATCACTGTAGTTTTATTTCGTGTTTACTATGTGGTTCGATACTGATTCGTGAAGAGGCTACCTGTTATACCAAGCACGCCAAAAGGAAGTTTGTAACTGTCACGTATGTAGTGCACATTATTAAAAGACAAGGTCACACTCTTTACTGTTAGCGAATCATCACTCAATTAAACGTATAATAAGATGTAGTTTTTGACGCTGTAATTATTTTTAATATTTAAATTATAGGTCAAGTAAACTATAATTTCAGACATTGTAACTATTTCAACTTCTAAAATATAACGCAAGTCAGCAACCCTATTTTTCTCTCTCTGTAATTAATTCCCCACCCCCACAAGTAAAAAAAAACTCTACGAGATCTCAACTGCTCTACCGAGAATACTGTCTGTCGTGGAGCAAACGACTACTGTCTAAAATTGATGTAAAAAAGAGGGTAAAAGATGTGAGAAGAAGCGACTAGATACAGTACATCATGACAGATATTGAAGAGCTGTCGAAATTACGAGGTATGTGTAGAAAATTAAACTTAATGTAGATACTAAAGTAATATCTTAATAATTCAACACCTGCCTCGGTGGCGTAGTTAGCTAACGCGCTAGTTTCATGTTGAGCTAAACGGGGATATCAAGGTTTAAATCTTGGTCGGGTGAAGCGGGGGGTGGTTTTTCCAAAATGGTTTTCCATTTTCCCTCCACGAAAATGCTGGTTCATTTCCCCTACATTTAACCTTCCCAATTCCTAATTCATTAGCGTAATTAGTATCAATAGTACCTAACCATGTAATCCAAACGGGTATTAAGACGCGGTACTAAATAAAAACAAATAATTCGACTAAACCAAGTTTTTTTTAAAATTAAATTTTGAACAAAATTTTGGCTATATTTCACCTTCGCACTATAAATAATGATCGAACGTCAAAAGGGATGAATTTCCCCTCTCACTCTTGGTGGTTTTCCACCTTCTCTCCCCGTGAATGCTTATACATGTGCTTAAATACATCTCCTCCTCCTGTGTGTGTGCAGATATCCCGAATGAGCAGTGAGACAGGTGGAAGAAGCGTCGGTCCGCTCATACCTCGCGAGACGTATCATCCCACACGTGTAATGTAAATATATACTCCTGTGTAGACACATCCTACGTGCTCGCTCTCAGCTGTTGGCAACAAGTACGCGCGCATGTCAAGTGTCAGAAAGAAAAACCTACCACACGCAACTTGCCTGGCTGACATTCCTAGATGAAGGAGTTTTTCTTTTTCATTTCGGTCAAACATTCGCAGAGATAAAGAAAACAAAGTACTTTCTTGAGTACATCAGAGATGACTCAGTGGAAGTTTCCGGTAACCACCTCAAAAAAACCCGGCAAGGTGTACGGTGCGAATCCTACTCTCGTTAGAATGTGGTGAGAAACTAATTTGACAATTATATTCTGAAAATTGAAAAAGGACACCTGGACACGGGAATCGAACCCGGGACCTTCGGCTTAGTACGCCAATGCTCTTACCACTGAGCTATCCAGGATTCGTCCCGTGCCCATGGTCATTCTTCACTCATAGTTTAAGGCAGAGTCTAAGATGGACGTGCGGAAGTCGTCAGCTTATAAACATGTGATTATAAGCTGACGACTATAATTGTACAGGGCTTGCATATATTATATTATATGATAATATATGCAAACCCTGTACAATTATATATATAATTGTCGAATGGCTGCAAAAATGCCAACTACCGAGTCGCTAATGGCTGCGTTGTCTGATGGCTGTGATCTTAGATAAGCACATGTTTATAAGCTGACGACTTCCGCACGTCCATCTTAGACTCTGCCTTAAACTATGAGTGAAGAATGACCATGGGCACGGGACGAATCCTGGATAGCTCAGTGGTAAGAGCAGTGGCGTACTAAGCCGAAGGTCCCGGGTTCGATTCCCGTGTCCAGGTGTCATTTTTCAATTTTCAGAATATGATATCTATAAGGTGAATTCCTCACTAAAATGCATCAACAATAGTTTCGGCTATTGGTTTCATTAATATATGCAATCCTGTACAATTATATATATAATTGTCGAATGGCTGCAAAAATGCCAACTACCGAGTCGCTAATGGCTGCGTTGTCTGATGGCTGTGATCTTAGATAAGCACATGTTTATAAGCTGACGACTTCCGCACGTCCATCTTAGACTCTGCCTTAAACTATGAGTGAAGAATGACCATGGGCACGGGACGAATCCTGGATAGCTCAGTGGTAAGAGCATTGGCGTACTAAGCCGAAGGTCCCGGGTTCGATTCGCGTGTCCAGGTGTCATTTTTCAATTTTCAGAATATGATATCTATGAGGGACTATCCCCACTAAAATGCATTTAACAATAGTTTCGGCTATTTGTTTCATTAATAATTTGACAATTACTAAAAATTGTTACTAGATATACTTTAAGGCAATCACCTCGGTCAACGAGAAAGTATCAATCGTTGTCCGGGACTCACGGTTTAAAATGAACTGGTCTGTGTTGTTTTCCGAAACTACTTTTCTAGCTTAAACTCCTTTCACTCTTCACTCTTTGTCGTGTCAATAAAAGATAAGGGGAAAGAAAACTACAAAAATTCTTATCTGAAGGCAAAGAGGAAACAAATCTGCTAGTTTTAAGCCTATTAAAAACTATTTTAAGGATTAGTTAGGTGATGGATCAATCTAAAGCCATTATGCTTAAAAGTCGTTGACAATGAGCTAATGCCACATTTTTTCCTATTTCCTATCTTTCGACTTTATTTTAGCGTGAACCATATTTTGAAATAACGCATCGTATAGTTAAATATTATGCTAGAGCTGAACGCCTGGGCGGCAATTTTTCGCTTGGGACGTTTGGGAATGTCTGCGACTGCTTTCAGCAGTGGATAAACAGTACAAAAAAAAAGTGAAACAATTTACGGAGATTAAAGATGATTCTTGGGTTTATTTTTCTTAAATTTCCCCAAGTTTGTTTAAATGACAAAGCATGATTTTCAAAATGAGGATGTGAAAGAGGAGGAGGGGAGGGGGCAGGGTTCCCTCCTAAGGATACGGTGCAGCCCACGCTAGATTTAAGGTCAACTCATCAGCGAAGCCCTATAGCAACGTTTTAATCTGCAACCGTCGAGTAATAAAAGATGCTCAGGAGTAGCGATGTTATCAGTTAATTAACTTTCTTCCGAATTTTATGAGCGCTTATTGTACGCGCGTAAGGATAGCGTCCCTATTAGCCCTCCCCCCACAATATATCCACATATGAAACACAGTAGCTGCAAGTAATAACCAACTACACTTGGCTGCAAGAAAACTACGTCCTAATTAAAAACATATATATATTAATGCTTGTGGGGTGGAAACAATTATACAATCTATGCCGAGTAAAGTGATGAGGTTCACCTGACGTTCGATGGAGCTCGCCTGTGTGTCAAAAATTGAAAAAGTGTAGTATGTAGTTTGCCTTTATTTAGCTAGTGAATATTTATTTTTCATATGAAGTGTTAATTTTCGAGGTACTAATCTTCTAATTGTTTCGGCATCAGCCTGTACACTCCGTCTACCCTCGAATGTTTTACCTTGACGAACTACATCGAGGGCCTATTTTAGCAGCTGTAGAAACAGGACACAGACAAGGTAAGTAAGTGTGCTGACTTTCAGGGTAAAGAAAGGGTAAAGTGTTATTTGTTTTAACTAATACGTTACACATAAAAGCTATTTATTAATACTTAACCTAAGTGGTAAGAATGGGCAGAACGGATTAAAATAAAGTGTCCATGCATTCTTGAGGTGAAAGTATAGCGATACGAGAGTGATAAACCACATATTTAACCCCACACTTACTATCCCCCTCACCCCCAGTGAATCCAGCGGGGATTCGAGATTAAACCTCTCCGTCCATGGCAACAAAGTTGAATACGAGTCTAAGGCCTTAGTCCACGCAGCCAGTTCTGCGAGATATTGTAAGAGCTATTCGTAACTTCTTACATCTAATGTATGAAAAAATTACAGTAACCAGACCCCAGAACATTATTCTGTAATTGAAAGTATGTAGGTCGGGTGAATAAATTTAGTAAGGGGGGGGGGGGNGGGGGGAGAGAAGAAAATAAAGATAAAATGAAGAGATGAATCCACAATTAGATTGGTCATTCTATTTGACTCATCTTGTTCTTATAGTGGTGAGAATCCGTTCTTATATAACTGATTCATTGAGATATTTGGACAACGTGAAACTAGATTAGTCGTCTTATTCGTCTAACTTTTTACTTACAGTTGGGAGAATTCGTTCTAGCAGTCTTAGTTCAGAGCGAGAGGAAGAAACAATGGGAGAGAGAGAGAGGGGGGTACTTTCCACGTGAGAGTGTATGGGACTTCGAAAAACAGCAGTCTATGGAAAAGAAGAAATATGCATGCAGAGTAAATAAAATAATAGCCAGCCAATGTTTCAATTTGAAAGACAATCTAGAGCTGATTGTTGTTTGTAGAAAACAAAGTGTTTCATTTAAATAAATAAATCTGTTGCATAAATTATTAATTTGTTAACTTTCTGAGCCAAAAACAGAAGAAACTTAGATATAAATGGATTAAGTAAAACCAATTATGATAGTACCACAAGAGTTGCCGATATGCCAGCACGTAGACAGTTTACAATCCAATTTCTTAGTACCCGCACCAGTTCTAACTAGAGTTCAAGGCGTCGGGCTCGCAGTAGAGTGGATTTCCAATTATGGTGGAGATAAAGGCTAGAATCTCGTCCAGGTGTATTGGTAGTGAATTTCCACTTGCGATTTATCATATGAGGCTTTCATTACATTTCCATGCTAATCACTTACTTCTAAACCATCTTCCCCATTCTTACCCTAAAATAAATTTGTTGATAACATTAATGTTTAATATATTAATTAAATAATTCAATAGAATGATTTGGAATTAAGGAAATCATTTTTATAACCGAAATAAATAATATAATATCGTATCAACTAAGTCTAAACGTTCTAGACATAAATCCAGGGCTTCAAATATTTTTTTCTAATACAAATATTCCCTGTGTTTTACAGGTTTCCAGAAATAATTCTCACTATTCCAGAATCTTTAAGGAGTATTTGAGAGGAATGAAATTTCCTTTTCCATTAAAGTGAATGGAGAGAGTTAATGTATTTTGTGTTTTGAACAAAATAATACGAAATTGATAGGGAAATATATGAAGCGTTATGTAACCCAATGTCAATAATCCACGTGCTAGAATCTTTTGTTTGGCTTTTCTTCCATGTAAAGGCCTAATATTGAAATATCACAGATATATGTATTAAATTCTCAAATATCAAATAGTATTGTTTAGTTTTTTTAAGCGACATCCCCTGTGTTTTCTTTGTTTTTTCCAAATACAGAAAATGACATGTTTTCTACATGTGTGGGAGCCCCGTATTACCATAAGACTTTAATAACTTTAAGCCTGTCCTCCTGAATTATTCGCTGTATCTGAAATATTGTTCTCACACATTGTATAAAAATCAATATCTACATTTTATTATAAGAGCAACAATATTCACAGCCGTACACTATAATTTATGTATCAGTTAATTCACGAACATTTTCAAATAATGCGTTTAATATATTTATAAAGGATCTTTTATATTATATGGATTTTTTTAGGACTCGCGGTTATACATTTTGTGATGATTCGTTCTCACATTAAAATTAATCCCGGCGAATAACCGTTAAGAGTTTTATCGGGAATTTTCAAGTCAAGCTTAAATTTAAATCAAATAGATATAGCTATATGGTATTCTTACTTAGCTAGGTGTATCTACTCACTTACTTAATGGCATTATGAATTTTAATATGCAATGCTGAACTTACAAATATACGCCACCTATACCTATCTAGATCAAGTTATATTCAGTCCTCCTTATTACACCCTACTCCTATCATAATCTAGTTATAACCAGTAACCCTCATTACACCCTACCTCTTTCATGTCAATTCTAATATTATCTTCCCATCTGCGTCTAGATCTTCCCATTGGGCTCACCAGTCAATACCCTAAATAAAGTTATAATTTCATCAATTGTCGCTGCAAGGCATACCCACCGTGATCTGTAAGATTTGATTACCCGAACGATGTCTGTTGATGAGTAAAGGGTAAGTAACTAGTCTTTTTGGGACAAAGATTTTCCTAAATACTGTGTTTTTTTGAACATACTAAGCTTCTTCTCGTCATGTGAGGCAATATACCATAATGCACAGCTATGAAGAACAATCGGTACAGCTGGGTTTAAAAAAATTTAATGTTGTTTTAAAACACTTTAATAAACTGAAAAGTAAACATGGTCAATATGAATTATGTTGTGAGAGATACCAAAAAATACATGCCTAGTTAAAAGAGTATTTTTTGATGCTCTCGAAAAAAATAGCTAATAATTTAATATGCATAGTTATTTGCGCTAGTAGAATATTAAAATTAAATTATGTTTGATACATTAAAAATAATTTTTTTATTGCGAATAATATAATTTTATGGGTGGTTCCGCTCACAAAAAGAAAAATAATACTAACATATATTTGACACCAAACAGAATCGAATCAGATACATTGAATCTGCACTATAGCTATATAGCAACCCGTGCACAATGGAGAGTATCTTGTTTATTCAAATTAATCACAATCAAACGTTTAGATTTGTTATTGCTCTTGGCAACTTGCTCTATTCACGTTTTCCCAAGAACACGAATATAAAAACAAAAGAATATCACCGTGTAGCTCATATATCATGATTATTAACATTTTTACGAACAAGCAACATACAACTTAATATCTTCAAGTATGAGTCTACCTCTTTTATTCTTTTATGGAAAACAAAAACTGCCATGAGCATCAAAATAATACTATATATTATATATTATTCGGGGGAGAAGGGGTGGCGAAACACACACATACATATACATACAACCATTTCGCAGCATATTAACATTTGAATTGCCTTCATATATTTGCTACCAAATGTCGAGTAGATCTTTTAGATGGTAAATTACAATTTTGTTGCTACATTTGAAGAAATAAACCAGGTAAAATATATTGCAAAAATTTTCTCATGTGGGTATTTTTTCCCAGTTGCTTTAGGTTAAATGTCCTCGTTTTCTAAGCTAATGCGTTCATTATTATAAGGTAGCTTCCTATGATAAATAATTTTGTATCAATTACTAAGAAAAATGGTCAAATCATTTTAGAATTAGACCATTGAGCATTTTCATACTGTATCCGATAAATGGCAAAGAGCTCCGCACGGACTTTCTCGCTCTATTGTTTAAAAATTGAAGTATTTACTTAAAACTCGTAATATATGTGAATCAAAATAATATACTCTAGCAAACCCAAGAATAAATTGCACTATCCTTATGTAAAACATTTTTTTGAGTCGCAGTTTTAAATTTTATGGTTTTATTTTTAAAGAATTGATGTCAATTGTATGTTTAGACCAATAAAAAAGACCAATATTGGGTCCCCAATGGTCAACACTTCGTCTTAAAATTTCGACTTCCAATTAAAACTTTCGACATTTTATTAGGTGTTGCACATCTTCATGTCATCGCATTGCTATTAAATTCTCCATTTATAAATTTTGATCAATAATAAATGTAAATATTAACTATTGAATTTAAAATGAAAGAAATAGATCATTGTTGTACAAACATTTTTCCTAAAGGTTTAAGGAAAAATAAAATACACTTTTTGAGAGACTTACTTATATTTAATTACTCTATGGCATTGTAGAATTATTGCTGTGGAGATACGTAAATTCCAGCTTCTGTAAAGTTCCCCATAAGTCATTTTCAAGGGGAAATTAAAATTGTTAGTTTATTTATAATCTTAATCAACGCCTACATACGAATTTTAATGAAAATCGTTAGAGCCGATTTTGATAAAATCGATTTTTTGTCTCTTTTCGCCCTTTATTAAACCACTCTTAATTTTAATTTAAACAGACACACAAACAGACGGCATTGAAAAGACCACTTTCTAGGGTTCGGGGGGTCATGAGACGTCGATATCCATCAACATTTCAGGTTAGGTTTATTTTTACGGTCACAATACTTTACCTTTAGTGTTCGAAAGGTTAAAACATATATATTTGCGTATAGCTTGAAAGTAATTGGTTTTATAAAAATATGCTTCTTATATAATATGTGTATTATAATTAGATCTACATATTTGTAATGATAAGTAATTTCATTTCTCAAATATTTTCGCAGATATGATACAAAATGAGAATTTACGCATCAAACCAGAGCCCTTAAAGTCATTTTGCCGAAATATTGAGACTAGCCATTTTGTTTGGAATATTTGTAGATGTTTAGAAATTAAATTTAATCAAAACCGTTAAACCCGATTTTGAGAAAATTGACTTTTTCTCGTTTTGCCCTTCAGTAAACTACCCTTAATTTTAGGGTTAGATATATAATTTCAAGCCCCCCCCCCCCACGGGGCAAACCCATGAAAACCCTAAATAGCAAGTTTTAGCCCAATCGGTAAAACAGTTTAGGCTTTAGTTGGAGGTACAGACAGACATACGGAAATTCCATAAACAGCTTTTTGGGATTCGGGGGGTCATGAAACGTCAAGATTCATCAAAATCTAGAGTTAGATTTTTTTGACGATCACAATACTTTCTTTGCATATAAGATAGCAATAAAGTAAAAATATAATGGGCACCATCTATTTATATCATTTGCTAGGTCCATTTCTTATAATTGAAATCATGAAACAACGATTTTCCTTGCGAATTTCGAGCTTTTCTGCTGTGTGCGCAATAGCATCATCAGTATAGTCCTTCATTGGTTACATCACCACGGAAACCAAAACTTGTGTATGATAATACATTGGTATATACAATATTTATCTTTGAATAAAAATAATAGCTCAATTCTTATTTAAGTTGTATAGTGCAACAAATAGATCGAGAGCTACGAAAAGGATATTTTTTAAGTTCTCATAGTGGTGTGAGGGAGGAATATATTCGTTATGTTTGAAATTGAGCACCAAAAGCTCAAAATCTATGGACTTTTTATGAATAGGCCTAAGCCTTTAACTATAAAATGAAATTAATATTTTCTGGTTCAAGCCACGTTAAAATTATTAATCCCTCAACGAGGCTCAAACTCAAATAAATTACTTTTAATTAAAACACCGGCCACGAAAGCCTTCAAAACAAACTTTAACTAGAAAACCGGTGACCTGGCGGTATAAGGGTAAGGTGTCAGACTTCTATGCTGGGATCCGGGGTTCAATCCTTGGTCCCGGCACAGATTTATCTGATTATCAAACCCTTCCTTCACCTCTGACAAGACATCTTGTGAATGTGAGTAATGCCATGCCTCCACCGTGGTTCGGATTCCACGTTAAACTGTAGGTCCTCCATTTCATATCACAATCACCCTACCATTACACATTAGCGTAAGTGCGTATAACCCAAACGGGTAGTAAGACGCGATGCTAATAATAATTATAAATAAGTTAAATTTAATCAAAATCTTTTGTTTTTTGTGAATTCTGCTCTAAGTGAAATAGTAATCATTAAATTTAACATATAACTTATTAGTGTATTATATATTTTACAAGATACAAATACAATTGTATTTCAGCAAACTAAGTTAGCTAGACCAGTTCTTTAAGTCCCATAGTTTCAACACTTATGAGAGCTTTAAATAAACATCCCCATTTAAAGCAAGAGTATTAGAGTTATTATAATAAACTTAAATATATATTATAATTATATCATATATTGAAAGATAAGTTTTATAATCGGGTATAACTCTAACATAAGTTAATAAAATAATTATTAAGTTTGAAAACTACAACCTACAAAAATTAAATCGAACCTAGGATATTTTGCTTTGCGTGCCAATGTCCCCTCTTTACGCAATTATTATCCATCTCAAACTCAAAGTAACTCTTCAAACATAAAATAGAGCCAAATATCGGGGGTGCATTTTTTTGGGTGTCATTTTTCAATCCAAGCTATATTAACGTTTATTTAGGCCTAATGGATTGGAAAATGTCATGTGACAGATTGTAATTGTATAAAAATCACGTCAAATCAAACTATACAATTGAAAAAGAGCAGTGCAATAAAGCAGTTTGTGAATCTGTTTTTATTAACTTTTTTCCTAGCCCTAGTATTCCTAAATCGGGAGGGGAGGTGGGTTCGTCGAGCCCCCACATAAATATTTTACTATATTAACCCACTAATTTGAACTCAACCTCTAGTAATTGTACACTAGATACTTATTTAATCATCTAAGCTAGTTTTGTGTTGGATTTGTTAACAGTTACTCCACTAATATAGGCTAGTTATTTTTAGGTATGTGTAGTATAACATACCCACTCACCCCCGCGCCCCTTTTTAGAATGGCAAGATTAAATATATTTATATATATATATATATATTGTTTGCAGTGAAATGTGCCAGCACTTAATAATATTAACCAGTAAATACTCGTACACGGTTTTAACCTATACAAATACTAAATATCACGCGTGGTGTGCACATACAATTATGAACCAAATAACAACCCATAATTCGATTAGTAAAGAATTTTTCGTTTTTATGATCTCTTACCAAAAATTGTAAATATCTAATAACAGTAATTTTTTCTAAACTATGTTAAAAAATACAAACAAGCTATCAGATATATGTTTAAATAAATATATGAAATGATAAAGTTTGTAAAGCCTGTAACAAAATATAACTTATGATTGCCAGGACTAACTCCTACATGATAGCATTTATATTCTTGTTCGTGGTGTCAATATTGTAAATTCTCTTTGTTTACATACCTGGAGAGGTGAAAATATTTCTCGTCTGACAAAAAAAATATCTTCAGAACGAGTTATGGACAACTTCAAATCTAAGAATACATTTGTGTAAATGTTGTCATATAAGCCACTTGTAGCTGTTATTAAAAAAAGGAACAGATTTATAAATAGCATGGCATTATTGATCTTAAAATAAGTGTGAGTTTTATTTTTATTCGAAATAAGTTATATTAAATAACGCTATGAAAATCATCGCATTCCATTTCCTCATCTTGTATAAAAATGGCATTAGTAGTATGGGCATTTTAGTCTGCTACAATTAATGCGTTTATTATGATGGAGGTATCAGTTAAATGACAGTTTGGGGATGGTTTTTACTTGTTTTGACTGTACTTGAATAGACAAAATAGATGATAATATAAATAAGATAGTGTTATTGGTCTTCCTGTTGATTTAGAAAGATACATGTTTCATGTTTTAGAACTGACAAGAACAGACAACATTTTTTTGTTTGTTAAGTGAGCAATTTGGAAAACTTCACTTCACTGATTAACCTAAACTAATCATTTACGGATATGTTAACACCTCTGGTAACCCACATGTAGTTGAAACATTCAAATCAATGTAATTATCATGCCATGTTCCACTCAAGTGAATTTCAACTCATTTTGTGATGGAAAATCTTTCTTCTACTTTGATTAAACAATGATTAAAATTATGTAAGCCTTTGGTGATCAGACCATAAATTTAATTTTGAGATAATTAGGATATATATCCTTAATTGTGTTTGAATACAACATGGTAATTTAAAAAGCATTAATCACCAATAATTTACACAAACGATAAGGCCGTGTAGGCGAGAGATATGTACGCCCAGACACACAAGACACAACACAGACAAACGGAAGGCATACCAAAACATAACTTTTCCGTAATCAGGTGCATACAAAACGTACATCTTCCATCAAATCTTCAGTTTGAAAGTTTGACACCAACTCTCCCTTTCCGCCCTCCTCCATCAAACAGATTCTTAGAGCTCACCTTTTTTCTAGGGTGATCTAGTCTATCCAATAAGCATCAATGTCAAATCGTACCCTTCCTATCAGTTCAATACATAGTTAAGTCAGTTCACAGAAGGCTTACAAAAATTACATAAAAGGCAAATGCGTATCGATGAGCACGCGATTTAATCATCAAGATCATATAGTCCAGTTTGAAAACTGGTCGGGTATTATGAGGGAATATTTTCCTATGTTTTTCTTACATTCTCTCTCTATAAAATGTGGCTACATATACTCTAAACCCAATATTCTCACCTCCTTACCCAATTAGTGTAGTTAAAAATGCGTGTAAGAAGTTATTAACGGTTTAATTTATAAGGATGGTAGGGAAGTGCACCCACATTAGCGTGGAAATATGATAATAAATCTTAAGTGATAAACACCATGTTGAAAATATGGGCAAGATTCAAAATAAGCCCTCCCTTACCACCGGAAAACCAGACAAGAGAAGACTGGCGTCTTTTATCCTCTTGCCCCACTGGTGCTGGAGTTTCGAGCATCGCATCAGAGAAATCCAAAAGACATGAGCCACGATCGCATCCGATTCCTATTTAGTCCACACGAGTGATCTAAGATCCATTAATCGATTATATTCAATGATGAAAACAAAGTCAAAGGTTAAAAAGAAAAGAAGGGGTTTAAAAAACTTTTTTTCCCCACCCTAAAAAAGAGGATACTAACCCACAAGACCGTCTAGTTAAAAAGAAGACATGTCTCTCTGAAACAGTTTGAGTGAGGAGAAGACGGGTGGTTGCAGAGGAGAGGTTTGAAATGGATTGGAGGAGGGAGGGAGCTAGTGAGATAGCGCAGGGAGAAGAGAGAAGAAAAAGGGAAAATAAGCCTTGTCCAATCAAAACGTAGAAGCAGCTTGGAAATCGCATAAGCTTCCAGAGGCTTCCTTTCCATTCCATTTCGTGGTGAATCTTCAATTCTCTGAAGGGCTCGATAAGCCGATTGGAAGAAAAATAGGTTAGGTGAAGGGTATCTCCCATAAGGACACACAAGCACACGCGCATGATCACGCGTATCGACGTTTACAATGGTATAAATTAAATGTATAGAGATTAGTTAGCTGAGAGGATTATGGATTAAAACGCTCTTCTTAGATATTCTTCCAAAGCATATGGAAGAAAAAACTAGGGTTCGATGCCCGTGTCTAGATGTTTTATTCCAACATGTAGGGTAAACTGACTATATTTAGTAATATACTTTGTATCGGGATAAGCTGCATTCTAGCCTCCACTGTGTTGGGTAGGGCTTATGAGCAGTGTTCCATTTATTGCCAACAGATGATAGGCATGTCTCGTATTGATAGTTGGAATGGTCAGACACAAAATATATAAACAAAATTATTTTAATATGGTGTTAATTTTAAAGTTCAAATCCTTAATATAGAGAAATAGTGAAGGTTCATTCTATAATCTTTACAAAAAACTACTTTCAATATCTACATAAAATCCGTGTAGTGTTTGTGTGTCCTTCCAGGGGTCTTTCTTTGTTCCACTTCCTGACACCCCTACGAAAAGGGGTTGCAAACTGGTCGATCGCGCTCGACCGGTCGACTTTCAGTCAATAAAGTGAGTCTTTTAATCTCGCATAAACTATATGAGAGTGACCAAAAAAACTTGATCGATCATAATATTTATTACGTTAAAAGAAAATTAAATAGTTTAATATGAAAGTATACTTTTATCTGTTATATATGTATTTCTATAAGGGTGGGGATATACGTAATTGAGGAAGAATAATTTTAGGAATTATTATTATCATTATTATTATTATTAGCACCGCGTCTTACTACCCGTTCGGGTTATACGCACTTACGTTAATGTGTAATGGTAGGGTGATTCTGAGATGAAATGGAGGACCTACAGTTTAACGTGGGATCCAAACCAAGATGGAGGCATGGCATTCCCCACATTCACAAGTTGTGATTAATACACGTCTTGTTAGAGGTGAAGGAATGGTTTGAGAATCAGCTAAATCTGTGCCGGTACCGAGGATTGAGCCCCGGACCCCTAATATAGAAGTCTGACATCTCACCCCTAGACCGCCAAGTCACGCTTTAGGGAATAAAACAAATACGTATAAAAAAAGTAAAAGTAGAGTAGATACATTTTTGATGATCACTGGACCATTGATAAGCCTTTAAGTCGATTGAAACCCAAAAGGTTTGCCAACCCCCAACCTATTGAGTTGAAATTTGGTTTTGACGCTATCTAGCATGCCATATTTAGGCTATGAGAAAAGTCATAAACTTGAAAAATTCCAGATGGTGGATTTAAAATGGCGGACGAAACATAAAAAAAATTGAATCAAAGGGAATTGACATTTGGTATGGACGCTATGGATCATGTCATCTTTATGATATAAACATCTGAAACTTAAAAAGTCTAAAATATGGAATCCTAATTCGCGCACCAAACGCACAAATATAGTCCTAGAGAGCGTAAATTTGGCACGGATGCTATGGAGCATTCTATGACTATAATAAAATTCCGAGACTTGAAAAATCCAATATGGCGGATGTAACGTACACATTGATTCTTATTTGGATAAAATAGAGGGCTCAACATTTCCTAAATTAATAGGAAAAATATATTTTTATAGTATTAACTTAAAATTTTCAATTTTTCTGATAATATTGCCATTATAAAACATTTTTTCTGAGCCTAAGATCTCCCAGCTATCGATACCATTGATTTATAAAACCCTAAAAATAAAAGAACAAAAAAGTTTATATTAAAGTGGTCCCATTAGCATTGCGATTGTATAGCTATAAGTCAATGTTTAAAATAGCGCTACCTAAGAGCGGTAGAGTAATTAAAATAAACAACTTTTGGTGATATAGCTCAGTGAACCGATATATTTTTCGGGAAACCAGGATGATATTTTTCATGATGTTTCTGTGTTAGTGTTTATTATTTAATTTATGATATTTGGTAAATTGTGATACAGTAGAACCTTTTTATTCAAAGTCCAAGGGATATCTAAAAAAAAATTCGAAATATACAAAATTTGAATTAACCAATAGGTATATAAACTGTTTGTACACAATAAATAAAAAATCTCAAAATAAAAATGGGTAAAAATTATCTCACCGTACAAAAATGCAGACTTTATCAGTTTCTGCACCTAAATTACATTACATACTTTGGAAAAAAATAGTGATTTTTGTTTGTTGTAGCCTTCTTCTCTGGACCCAATTAACAAAATCTTCAATTTCACTGATCGCATTAAAAACGTTGTCTTTTACATCTGGTTTAGATTCAGTTAATCTTCTCAGGTTTTCCATCCTTTTAATTGTTTCAGCAACAGATAGTATTGAATCTTCTCGCTAGATATTTTTGTTTTCTTCTTCACCAGAGGATTCATGTTTGCTCCTTACTTCTTCAATGATCTCCCCATCCGACAATGTTCCACACATGCCAATATCCTCTACCATGGTTAGTCAGTCGTCGTTGTTAATATCGGTGGCTAAAGTTTGATTCACACTGGTAGGACTGTGCTCAGGCCGTGCTAGGACTGTGTCGTGTCGCTACCATTCACACTGGTAGGACTGTGCTGGTACTGTGTCGTGTTGTGTCGCTAGCATTCACACCGATGAGACTGTGCTGAGACTGTGCTGTTAGCGCTACTGTTTTGCTCATTGGCAATTGTAGACATAGATAAGAGGAAAATGTGATTGTTGCATGTTGGCTTTATCTTATTTCACTTGATAAAAAGAGGAGAAAACGAAGAAAATACTGAGTTTACAATTTGTTTAGAGCAAGAGAAGAAGGAGAATTCCACAATATATTTGGGCGACTCAGAGATGACCATCAAAAGTTTCACAAATATTTTAGAATGAGTGTCCCGAAGTTGTAAAACTTACAGAAACCCCTTGCATTCAGTTTGTCAGCTATCTCCTTCCAAATATTTTCTTTGGTGAGATTATTATCATAATTTTATGCTGCAAATTATACAAGCATTCATACTCTTGAACCAACATTATTAAGTTTCCTTCATCCATAGTTTTGGTTTATAGCACACAGTTGTGTTAACAATGTTGGAACGTTCTGCAGCCCTGTCAGATTGTAGATAAGAACCTTCGTGAAGGTTCGCCGCTTGCCGGAAGAAGCCGAAGTAGGTGAAACGACACTAAGACGACATTAAGGCGACATCATCTATATTCACACTGATAGGACTGTGTTGGGACTGTGTTCGTACCGTGCTGGACCGTGGCCTTGGGAAATCACTTTTGAAACGATCCAAGACGACACAGTCACAGCACGGCCTGAGCACAGTCCTATGAGTGTGAATCAAAAACGGTCTTACAAGGTAACGCTTATGGGAATGACCTGTTCGAGATTGTTGGCGACACGACACAGTCCCAGCACAGTCTGCGCACAGTCCTATCAGTGTGAATCAACCTTAACTCCCCCCACCTCTCTGGAACTGTAAGATGTTCATTTATATAAACGATTTCTACTTCAGTTTCCTTTGTAGTTTTAGGTTTTAAACCAGCCTTGTGGAAGCAGTTTTAAATTGTTTACAGAGTGATTTGGTTCCATTCTTTACTTAACATGCGAGCAGCATCAAAATATCAATTTTTGCTGCCAATTTTGTCGAGATGTTGTCCAAAGTTTGGCTAAGGTTTAACTTATGTAAGTTCCACGCTTAAACATCGTAAAAAAAACCGTAATTCACACTTGTCATATTACAATGAGTGACCATCACTGAGAGACAAAGGTGCCAGATTAGGACAAGCAATATAAACCTTACCCCTACTATGCTGGGCATCACGTGATGGCATTGTTACACAGAAGCGATAAAAGCAGAGCCAAAACATCCCATATTCTAGGAAAACCGCTTGGAGCTGGTGCAAAATTTACCACTTTCTCTTTTACTCTGAGTCAATAACTCTAAATGTATTTGACATTCCTGGGATTCTTGGATTTTGTTGAGAGTTTTAAGCTAGGTTTGAAGTGAGTAGAAACTCGAAAAAATTAACAATAAACTGTATACTGAATAGGTGTATAGTTATATTGAAGAAGTTTTCCCCCCCTAAATACCTCCCCCCACCTCTCTCTCTGCTAAAATGTGGGTGCCTCTAAATTTTACATTTTCTCATACCTACAACATTAGCGTGGTTAAGAAATATGCGTACAGCCCAACCGGTTTATTAAACACGGTTAAAAAAGGTACAGTTAGACGGGATTGGAGCTCCAACCACTCCCTCACTACAGGTGACACCGAGTCACCATCGCTGTGTTTCAGAAATAGCTGAATTTTATGACAATCTCACACGTCCATAAGTGACGCTGCCTTAAATTAATGAGGTAAATATAAAATTGGGCCCGAAATTAAGCTGGACAACTCGTTTTGAAAAGCATTGGTCCTCCAAGCCGCTAGCACTGAACTCGATTCCCTTGTTCATCTGACATTTTTCAACATTATATTTGAAAGATGTATTCAATAAAAGATCAAAATTCACGCGCAAAGCTCTTGCGTGACCATCCCGTCCAGTGTTGTCCACCTTTAGTCACAGAAATATGACAGGCGACAAAATAATGATCAACCAACGCTATCCCGTGAGCCAAGACGGTTTTAAACTGGACGTTGAGAAACGTACGATGACGCGACAGTGATAGATCACAAGTCTGTCCAATTTGTCGGTCAGACGAGCCAGCGTGCATGACACGGAAGGTCGGGATTCGAATCACATTCAGGAGAAATGGGAGGAGGGGATTGGGGAAATTATTCATCATGAGGTTTTAAATTCTCTTGCTAGACGAATAATGGTTTATTTCTTCATAAATAATCCTTCTAATCAATCCACCCTTTTATATTAGTTAGTTAATTTTTTTTTTTGCATTTGTGTATACAAAACTAGTATTTTTATCCAGCAACGAAATAATTACTAATACAAGATACTATCTACGTTTGTTTATTTTCTTCTACTAATTGAAAAAGTCAATTTTAATAATTCATTAAACTAATATTTAGGCCTAAATCACTACCTCTGTAATCTAGTGATCAGAGTTACTGGCTACAGATACGGAGGTCCCAGGTTCGATCCTTGGAAGCTTCGGTTTAGATAATTGAGATTAACAGATTGAGGGTTCATCGTGCTGACCACATGACACCCTCTATTTATAAATGTTGGTACTATCTTCACCAACATACGTTGGCAACTCGCTCGGTCCGTATAGCTAGCTTGCAGGCTGACGCCATGGAGTTTTAATAATTAAATATTTAGGAGCAATACACATAGTTAATACTACACATATTGAAAATGTAATATGTGCTAAACTCACCAATAATTGAGTGTTAAATAACATCACACAATCATTATATATAATATAAATGTGAATTTTAAATAAACCTGATGCTGAACTGTACCTATCCTAAAAGGCTTACTACTTACTTTTTAGTTACATCCTTCGGGTAACTTTCACCGAAAATTTTCAGTAACAGTACACAGAAATATAAAATTCATTTGGAATATTATAATAGAAAGTTTGTAAAATTCCTGTACTACCCCGAGATACTAATTGGTATATATATATATGTATATATATATGTATATATATATATATATATATAAATGTATATATATATATTACTTAAATACTGAATCAGCTATGTTTAGCCTAATAATTAATTTTGGTAAAAACAAATTATTTACTATTCAATAGTTTAGTGAGTCAAATAAACCTAAATGGTATGTCCATTTTTAAATTAAAATAATTACTCTTATATCATTCTTTCGGTAAGTTTCTCAATCGTAATATTGCTCAAACAATATTATGCCTCTAAGCGGCTTATTTACACTTAATTAGTAACTAAATTTATATAAAATTAGAGAAAGATGTATGTTATATTAGGGAAACAAAGAGGATATTTTAGTGAAAATAGCTTTGAATTAATTCTAAATCATAAACTACGTATTCGTCTATCATCGCCTAACTTCCGAAACCTCATTTGTTTCTTTTGTATTGAAAATATTTTTTTATTGATAGGAGTTGGTATAGCTATAAAATGGTTCGTCATTTAAAAAAATAAGCTTAAATACTAATTAGGGGTCATCCATAAACTAATTGACACTGCTGAGAGGAAGGAGGGGGAGTTCTAATATCTACATGGTATTACATAAGATGAGGGTGGGTACAACATAGTATTTCGTAGCACAGATCGTATACTTAAATCTCAATGTTCCAAAAATTAATATAACTTTTAGTGTTTTGAAATAATTTATATTCAGGATTTAAAATAAATTCTGAGTGTTATTAAATATGAGTTCCTTTGTTGGTCTCGTAAAATCTTCCCTATGAAATAATGACATTCACTCTTGATGTGAAAAGTTATGTAACACAGGTTTGAATAGGGAGTAGTAAGGTTAAATGTCTACTTGGTGTTACATGGGAGTAGGAGGGAGTCAAACAAGGCAAGAAGGAAGCGTTACGTGGTTTATGGATGACTACTTGACATGAAGTTTAGCAAGCAAGGCGACGAGAGATGCTGGTGGCTTATCTTAAATGTAAGAATCTACTTACAAACCAGCTGAGCATGTCGTCTGGGAATGTAAAGAAGTCTTTTTGATCCGGAGAAGATATCCTTGAAGAGGTATGAAGGACCCCTACGGAGTCCAGGGGCATTGTGTCTTGCAAATGCACGTGCTGATTGACACCGTAAGATAGTCGCTATGAAAAGTATCTCCCCTCCGAGGAGACATAATCTTAGTACTCACTGTCCCAATTATTCACAACTACCCTTACCCTTCTCTTTCCTCGCAAAAGGAACTAAAACTACCAGGGGACCTCACAGATGCCCCCAACACGTTTCTTGTCCCAGAATTTCCCGTCAAAGCGGAGAGATCTGACTGCTAACTATTCAACCAAATACTTCTCACCATGACATCCCTGTCGACAATGAGGATAATAAATAGACGAAGTCATTAATCTTGTCTTTCTTCCCCACCATCCCCGCATACCCTTTTCAACCTAGTTCCTATGCAGAACGAACGTTCACATTCGAAAATTCCATCATCCATTTCGAATTAACAATAGCCGTGGAACTGGCGATACTTTCTTGCATCGACGTCAGATTCTGAAGTCACAAAGATGAATAATTATCTTGTAAAAAAAACTTCTTTGTTATTTTTATAAAGAAGCTATAATTTTAAGTTGATAAACGAACTTCTCTTGGATGTTTCAAATACCCTTTTCCCCCCTCAATTATATTTTTGTCTATAGACAAACCATTCTATTTGTATAGAAAAAAAATTCTAGCGAATACACAACATATCGATGAGCCCAGCGGTAACATGATGGCGATGTCGGGACTCTCGTTTGTAGTAACACACTCATTAAAATAAGTTAATGAACGTAATGAAAACACGTATATGATGGTGTGTCACGCTATCTCGGTCAAACACGTACTCACAATTAACAGTGATAAAGTGGACAGCCCCGCACAGAGGGAAGAGGGTAAAGAGAGGTGCATGGGAGAGAATACAAGGACCGTTTCAATGTCCTATTACATCGTTTGTCATAATGCGTCGATAGATCAGAAACAAGTTCGGTTTAAAAGAGCAGCCCCCTAAAAGGGAGCATCGTCACAAATTAACTGTTTATTGAGAGTACGAAACATCCTATTCATGATTAGCTTGTCCTCATCTCGTAGATAGGGCTCGCACATTTGTTTATCTTCTCGGAAATATGTTTGCTTTGCTATAATCTGTCACCAAATAAGAAAGAACTTTACTGAAGTAAAGCGCCATGGTTCAACTATTTATAACCCCTGTTATATAAACCCATTAAGATTAAATTAACACTTTGGAAACAACAATTGTAAGCCACACACATGAGAAACGTGATGTATGTAATGTTAATATTTCTCATCAGCACACGACAGAGTAAAACTTTCCTAACGCACTGTTAAATATTTCTAAATACGCTTAAGAAGGTCACTTATCATACCGTCAGTTTTCCGACCCACAATAAAATCATCCAACACTATTTAGAACACAGGATCCATAAAGCTCAACTCTATGCAGTTAGTAATTTACAGATAAATACCATGATGGTCGAGTAAACATTATCTTGTAAACACGCAAATATCTCAGCAGATAAAATACGAACACATAAAATGGCCCTCGTATACAAAGTAACCGACACTTCCGATAGCGTAGCCAACTTGAAAGGAAGGAAGGAATAAAACACACGATCAGATTCCACTCCCCCCTCGGTACACAAACACAACAGTGGGTCGGCGTCGTGACGCGGCAACGGCGCGACAAGCGATAGACCGAACTAGTGACTGCTCGAGAAGCCGGTCGGTCGTCGAGTCACGCGCTTGTCGTCGGGACGCCCACCTGCTGGATCCTCCTCTCCTCTCTGTGCTCGCTTGCCAGATCTACACGACACGATCCCTACCTTGTGGCCAGGTGGAGCGCGCGGGACAGGACACGACTGAATCTAGAATCTGGACAGACATTCCTTGTAGACATATTATATAGTGTCAGTAACAGCTATCAACAACTGAACCTATAATCTGGACATACATCCCTTGTAGACATATTATCTAGTGTCAGTAACAACTATCAACAAATGAACATATAATCTGGACAGACATTCCTTGTAGACATATTATCTAGTGTCAGTAACAACTATCAACAAATGAACCTATAATCTGGATTGACATCCATGGTAAACGTATGCTCCATTTCCAGAAGCAATTATCAAAAGCCATAATCATCTCCAATAATAGCGAGTTGCTTAACAGGTTAGTTTTAGTGGTACGTTCAAAATAAGGGTTAATACCTACATCGATGGGCATATGATCCAGGGAGTCAACCCTGTCTGGTCTGTTTTGCTAGGGAAAGCTATGTCACAGTTTAAATTCCGGATGGCTGTAGTGAGGATAATTTTCCTAAATTGCTTTCTAATCTGACTCCGCGAAAATGGGAGTACATTTCTACTTAATTCTAGCCTCCTTATTCTTTCTCCCATAAGTGTAAATATGGTGTTTTCCTGGACCGTTTGTATGACGCAGTGCACAAACAAAGATTACTAACAACAGCGTATTGGTTTATCTATGAGAAGGTGGCTAAATGGAATAACACCCTCATTTTTGTGGGTGGAGTATGTGGAAACTAAAGTGTAAATACCAAGTGAGAAACCACACCTCCTCTATCACTACCACCCTATGCTTCAGGACTAGTACTAATCACACTAGTAAGAGATTATGTAAGTTGAATTCAGAGGAAGTGTAACCACATTTGCTCTAAAAAGTGGAGTGAAACATTATTCATGTCAATTATTATTTAAAGAAAGAAAAAATTAGTTTAATTGCTAATATGAGACAAAACTAGCGTTGAAGTCGTGATGTAAGCAAAACAATGTAAATGTTTAGTGAGTTTACAAAATACATATCAATTAGATTATTAGCTAGTGTATATTGTAAAACATAGGCATAATTATTTTATAAAATAATTAGTAGCAGAATCCATACCAATAGTCACGCGGACTTTGACGCTAGACTCACATTGGACTTACCATTGATGGTGATATCGAGGCCATCCACGTGTAATGGCGCTAGTATTTCCTAAATATAAGGGTAGAAACAAAATACTTCATTAAAAAAGTTTAAATAGTTTCCAATTTTGTAAAAAAAATATAAGTGACCAGTTTTGTAAACAAAAAATTGAGCTGATTTACAAACAATTTACCAAAAGCATTAAAATCACAACTTTTCTAAAAAAAATGATCAAAAATTTGCTTTTGAATATAAATAAATTTAGATAAGATCTTTTTTTAATCCACTACCAAACTTGGCTGAGTATACCTTGATCGAAACAAAAGCATTTCTCTAACTGTTGTTAAAAAAAATTGTACAGAGCTCTGCGCGGACTTTCTTGCTCGATTATTTGAAAATGGAGATATTTACTCAAAACTCGTAAAATATGTGAAACGAAATAATATACACTAGCAAACCTAAGCATAAATTGCACTATACTTATGTAAAACTTTTCTTTAAGTCCTGGTTTTAAATTTTATAATTTTGTTTTCAAAGAATTAATGTCCTCATTTGTATATTTGGACCGATAAATAAAATCCATGTTGGGTCCACAAGAGTCAACACTTCGTATTAAAATTTTGACTTCCGGTTAAAAATTTTGACATTTTATTGGATGTTGCAAATCTCCATGACATCGCTTAGATATTAAATTCCTCATTTATAAATTTTTACCAATATTAATGCAAATATTGACTATTGAGTCTAAAATGGATATAGATCATTGTTGTACAAACATTTTTCCTAAGAGGTTTAAGGAAAAATAATAAACTTTTTGAGACACTTACTTATATTTTAATTACTCTATGGCATTGGAGAATTATTGGGTTAAAACTCGAGTAGTATATCTTTACAACTAAAGCTCACAAAATTGTATTAATATATTTACCAATATTAAGAAACTGTTTGATTTATAAAAATATATTTCATATAAGAGTTTTTTATTTTTAATAGTACTACACTTTTTCAATTATAGTTTATTTAGTATCTCAAATAGTTGCGAAGCTCCTAAAAGTAATTTTCATGGGAAAATGAAAAAAATCCAGTTTATTTATAATATTAATCAACATCTAGATACGAATTTTAATCAAAATCGCTAAAGTCGATTTTGAGAAAATTGATTTCTTCTCTTTTCCCCCTTTCTTAAACTACTCTTAATTTTAAGTTTAAACAGACACACAGACAGACGTCATTGCAAAGATAACTTTTTAGGGTTTGGGGGGCTTGAGACGTTGACATCCATCAACATTTCGGGTTAAATTTTCTTTTACGGTCGCAATACTTATATCTTTTGTGTTCGAAAAGTTTATATATATATATATATATAAAAGTATAGATTGAAAGATATTGGTTTTATAAAAATACGCTTAAAAAAATATTTGTATTATAAATAGATCTACATATTTTTAATGATAACTAATTTCTTTTCTCAAATAGTCTCGGAGATATTATACAAAATTAGAATTTACGCATTTGACCAGAGCCCTTAAAGTAAATTTGACGAAATATTGATAGTAGCCATTTTTTTTGGAATATTTATAAATGTTTATAAATGAAATTTAATTAAAATCGTTAGTGCCGATTTTGAGAAAATTGATTTTTTATATTTTGGCCCTTTAGTAAACTACCCTTAATTTTAGTGTTGGATATCCTATTCCAAAAAATCCATCGGGGTAACATTATGAAAACCTTAGATACCAAGTTTTAGCCCAATCAATAAATGGTTTAGGCTCTAGCTGGAGGTACAGACAGACAGACAGACAGACAGACTGACAAACGGAAAGTCAAAAACTATTTTTTTTGATTCGGGGGGGTCATGAAACGTCAAGATTCATCAACATATTGAGTTCGATTTTTTTGACGATCACAACACTTTCTCTACCTGTAAGATAATGAAAAAGTATAAAGCTAAGACTACGTATAAAACAATTATATTCGTAAGCTTATTTCATATTTTGTTAAAACCATTATTTTACTATATTTCAATAAATTCGACTAAGAACCCAGATGTAGTTATTTTAGAATGTCTTTTAGTTTAATGAAAAACATCACACAAAAAACCTAGGTTTAATTTTTAATACAACCATATATTATCAAAATTTAACTCATATTTTCAATAATCCGTTATAGATATTTTATAATTGGTTTTACAGCACACAACACAAATTATCATAAATAAAATATTCTGCTTAACCTAATGATGCTTAGAAAGCTTACATACATTATATTTGTGTATTTGACATAGTCAATGGAATAATTTGCCTAATACATAAAAATTACCAGTACCTCTAGTGCCAAATAGTGAAGGACAGTCAGTGAAAAAGTCGAAAATAAAAAGTAGATTACAATTTTCCTACTAACTTCTCCAAAAATTGTCAATAAAGTGACTTTTAGCGACTTTAAGTTACGTTTTAATAAAATAAATCTTTTTGCTTACTCAGAAAAAAGTTATTATTATTTCATAAGGTGACCCCTGTAAATAATTTTCACTCTTGCTCCACGCAAATGCGCGTTTATTTCCTTTAAATTATAATTTCCTCGTCACAACTACACGTTGTGGCAAGATAGTAAAGCACAGTGCTAAAATATATATATATATATATATATATATATATATGTATCTTCCAGCCAGACTATTGTGCAAAATGTTCATGTTTAGAATTTTGTTTTCTGGGGAAATCAATTTTCCCCTTAATATCAGTCAGGATTTGTGTACTTACTTTCAAAAAGGGTAGAAAACAATAGGTCGGATGAGATAAGCAATAGTGATTAGATTTATAATTAATATACTGTTCAATGTACGATAATTAAGTGACATGAATTAGGGCCGACATCTTAGCTCAGTTGGTAGCGTGTCTGTCTATTAAGTTCAAGATACCGAATTCGATTCCTGGCATGGAAGAACATTTTTATCATTGTTGTGATATGGGTTTAAACTTACACATAGATGAATTAACGGCTGGGCATTAGATGTTGTGGCTGTTCTAAATATAAGTTAATTAATAGGTCGTGTAATTACATAATTAATCGGTTCAGAAAGTGCACGTGAAATAAACGAAAGGCAGTAGTTATATTTGTTTCATAAAAACTATTTAAGGTAGGGTTCTACGAGCTTGTATATCTTCATTCGGGTAGAACTCGAGTCATATATTTCAAAAAGCTCATGAGTTTGAATATACTCCTGATTTTAAGATGTTAAGAGTATATATTTGTTTATTTTAATAGTATACTTAAAATGTCACCAGACAAAACAAACACAAAATGTAAATACCACATCATTAAAATGTAAGCTATTAAAAATATACGAAAACAATAATGTTCTTAAAATAAGAATGACACTCATTTTTATAAATAGTAAATACTTTTGAAAAAAGTTTAAAAAAAGAGAAAATACTGGTTTATAAACTAGAAATAATAATTTATGATTATTTATGATAAGAACAATACTGCATTAAAATATAATAAACAATTTATATATATATTTATTTAATTATTTACCACCGAGTCTTATTACACGTTCGGGTTATAACCCTATGTACTAATTACATTAATGTCTTAGGGATTAAGAAGGTTTTTAATGTTGAGGAGATGCACCTGCATTTGCGTGGAGGAAGAGTGGAAATCCATTTAGGAAAACCATCTTCAGTGCACCCTATCGGGCTCGAACTCTGATATCCCCCATCTTAGAAAATCTAGTCTATTGCGAGAGTATCACTTTAGAGCATGTGGCTACCGAAGCGAGTGAAAAATGATTAATTTTTTTAAAATGGTTTCAACCCTCATGCGTTTAAGGTATTAAATTAACAATAATAACAAAAATTAAATAAATAATATTGATTTTTAATGAAAAGATATTTCCCTAAAATAAGCCTCCTTAACTTTTACTACCTTTAAGAAAACGTAAGAATCACATGCAGTTAGAAATTTTAAATGTTTCATATTTTATTTATTGGCCCTTAATGTAAAAATAGCGCATAATCACTTCTGTCCAAATTTCATTCCTCTACGCTTCAGTTGCGTATCCACCTTATATGGTCTATCAGTAGAAATGTATCTTATTACGAAAATTAATTTGATTCAATTTTTAAACTTTTATGTTTAATTTAAAATAAAAAATAAGATGGTTAAAATAATATTTTAAGTAGACAGTATAAAATAGTATTTTTAATTTAAATATAATAATTATTATAAAATATTTATAGCAATGTTGGTTAACGCTGAATTTAGACAGGCTATCTCACATAGTTATAAAACTAAATACTTAACTAATGCTAGTTTTGTAGTTGAACGTATTAAAACAAGTTTTAAATAACCTCAGTTCTAAAACAATCAATATATTTACTTTAAGCGTTAAATTTATTTTAAATGAAATTATAATTTTGGAAAGGGACCAAGTAAAAATAGTAAAATACTATTATTCGAATTTAGTTATCTATCTAGCAATTTTTATTTTCATCGATTTGAACCGAGGAAAGGTTATTTTAAAATGAACGAAAATATTGCATTAGTTTACCGGTCAATAGTAGTATTATATCTCTATTACCTTGTTTATGTCAAACTTAATATTAATAACGTGATAAATTACCGAATGGTTTAAAAGTAAAACTGTCAATATAATCTAGTTTAAATAGACTATACTTACCCCTTCATTTTAAAAATTTATTTGTACGTACTGTACTATGATATCAACAGTTTTCGAATCTATATCAAGGGTTTCCTGGAATTTAATGAAAACATTTTTCTCTTTATTTAATAAGTTTTTCATCAAATGTCAATATGCTCATGACATATATTCAACAACTGTTGATATCACAGAGTGAAAAAAAATTAAACTCCGTTTTTACTGGAAAAATATTTGATTTATTTTAGCAAAAAAAATGTGTTGCTATAAAAACTGCAAAAATACTTACCTTTTTACATT
The DNA here is from genome assembly GCA_902141385.1 of Timema californicum. Lineage (NCBI taxonomy): Eukaryota > Metazoa > Arthropoda > Insecta > Phasmatodea > Timematidae > Timema > Timema californicum. Next base: position 292,051 of record CABFOW010000125.1, read on the forward strand.
TACTACACTCCCCCCCTTAAAGGTGTTTAAAAACGCCTACATTTATTTTGATAATTTTTTTTTGTTGGCTAGCAATTCATGCTTATTGGATTAACACAATTTGGTCTTAAAATAAATATTTCTGAAGCCCTCCCTTAACATTTCCATTGTTATATGAATTACTTTATTTTATTATTTGTTGTTTATTTAGGGTAAATTAATAAATTACTTCACTAAAAATGATAATATTTTTATAAGCCAACGAAAATAATGAATAAGCTATCCAACATGTTTATTTTTAGAACAAAAAAAATGCATAAGCATAAATTGTCACCCAACAAATAAATGAAATGTTAACAAAATAATTTTAAGCTCACTTGAAAGCCTTCTACTTTCAGTTACAAGCAAATGCTATCCTCTTTTATTTATTTATTTATTTACTAAGGATTTTCTGAGCCAATTGATATCAACATTGTCACAAATAATCCTATTTTCTTCCTTCTAATAATAAAAGTAGATTTACATTGTATATACGATGAAAAAAACAACTTCATATGAGATGAATAAATAAAGTTATTCACTGCCACTGAATATATTTGTGTCTGTACTTTTAAAATAAAAGTGTATGTATGATACCTTGTATGTTATTGATGGGATGTACGAGTGCCATCTACTAGGCCTAATTCCTTGCCTAGTAGAAATAGATGTATTTATAAATGCAAGTACTCCTGAAGCTCTGCTTGAAGTACTCTCGTCTGTCAGAGTTTCACACGAAGACTCTATTTATTAGGACCACTGGGGTATCTGGCTACCTACAGTAGCCCCATGGATTCTTTGGTGCTGACTGACAGCTCACAGCTGACTTATAACAGTCAACATTTAGGTATATACATACATTTTGACCGTCAGAAGTGACAGCTGCTAAACACATGTATTTTCAGATAATATGGTTCGGCGTAGGGATACATAATTTGGTCTGGTAACGTTTCAAAGCTTTTAGCTATCAGCTATGAGCTGTCCCTCAGCACCAAAGAAGCCATGGGGCTACTGTAGACAGGACTTGCAATGTAAAAAGAAAGGATATAATAATACTGCCAACTCTAGTATTGAGGGGGGCCTGGCGGTCTGTGGGTAAGATTTCAAACGTCTGTGTTACGGGTACGAGGCTCAAATCTCGGTCCTGGCACAGATTTACCTGATTACCAAACCCTTCCTTCAACTCTGGTAAAGTTTGTGCTTTCACGCTTTGTGAATGTGAGGAATGCCAGGCCCCCAACGTGGTTCGGAACACACGTTAAGGTGTCCCCTCTGCTTTCCTTTATCATCATTCTCACGTATCATCCTATCATTTGGGGATAATGGAATTCACCTTAATGGTGTCTCCACCTCATAAAGAATTCAACTATATACTAAGAAAGCAGAGGTAAGATAAGGTTGAATGGCCAAATCAAGAGCATTAGTCCCGCCCACTCTGGCATTGAATGAACAATACACTGGAGACAGGCAAAACTCTACCTACTGACGTACTACTAATAATGATGTACCTTTCACTTTCTTTCTCATCCTTTCTTTACTTAATGTAAACTTGCTTGTGTGAGCAATAGACAATTTATTATTTTACTCTAACCTTATGGAGTTTACAAAAATTAAAATTTATAGAAAACAATCATGAAATCATAAAGTACGCTTAAATTCAGCTTGAAATCATATTCCACATTACCATGAAATATGTAAAAAAAAAATCTCTTTCCCCATTTGTAAAAAAAATAATTATATATTAATAAAATTTTCTAAATGTTGTCTAGTCCCCTTAGGCACTTAAAGAAAATAAATTTGTAGCTAAAAATCAATTTGCCCTATAGCGTCTAGCACCCTAATTAGTTCTTACTCACTTTGTTGCTGCTTAAGCCAGTATTGGCTGCTATATTACGAAATCACAGAATACCCTTTTAAACTTCTTCATTTTCACCTCAATATTTGTCAATTTCAATCCAGATTTACCATTTAACACTGACCGCATACATTGGTGGAAAACATAGGCCTTGCATCATTTGATACTGACATCACTCATAGGCTGCCCTTTGCTAGCTTTATGCTTGATAACACCCACTATTTTATCTTTGGTTGTTCCCTGACTCACGTTCACTAAAATTTGATCATGGCTTGCACATAGCTAAGTCCATGTCTGAATACACCTTAACTCTTCAACAAATACACCTTCCCCTCAACCGTACTAGATTCCCTTGGGCTCTCTTTAAACTCAAAACTCAGAACGGCGCTTGAACAAAATGCCTCTTAAAACTCGTAGCTCCCATATTAAAATGCTTAAAAACAAGACATGTCTGGCCTCTCATGTTTCCACTTATCTTAATTGTAGGGATAAATGCACTTAAGTGCATACCTAAATTGACTTCTTTAGATACCTTAAATTTTACTTTTCAGCTCATCGGCGCACTCTGTGATCCTGTCAATGTATCAACCAATAGGCATACATTGTTAAAGTTCATAAAATTTAATTAATACAATTTTAGGTTACCCCCCCCCCCCC
>CABFOW010000125.1:294670-331772 GCA_902141385.1 Timema californicum
CCCCCCCCCCCACACACACACACACATAAATATCAAGAACCGTATCTTGACTGTCACTCAAAAAATTCCCCATTGGTGAAATGATACATTGATTCTGATTTCCAAGATAGTTTACTAATTAGGTCTGACCCTAATCACTTACCTAGCTAATTAGCCAAACCTCCAAAATTTCTCTTAAACTGAAATTATATAATTAATTATTAAACTCAAAATGGCCCTCCTGGCACAATTTTATCTCTAATTATTACCTAAATAATAGTTTATATTCAACACAGATATACCCTTATAATTTGTTCGCACAGGGTAAATGAACAAGATAGATTAAATTCTGAATCGGAATCCTGGTTCATTAATTATTTCATTACCCGCCTCGGTGGCGTAGTTAGCTAACGCCCTAGTCGTGTTGAGATCGACTGCCGAGGACGGGGAGATAGAGGTTCGAATCTCGGTCGAGTGAACTGGGGGTGATTTTCCTAAATGGTTTTACAATCTCCCTCCAAGCAAATGCGGGTTCACTTCCTCTAAAATTCAACCTTCCCAATTCCTCATCCATTATCGTAATTAGTACTAGAGCGTATAGCCCGAACGGATAGTAAGACGTGGTGCCAAATAAAAACATATTTTTTCAATCTAAAGCCCCTTTTTACTTTTTTGTTTAATCGTATGTCACTTATGGCCGAGAAGGACTTTGATATCCATGTTTGGTCGCCCTATGTGTAGACTATTAGCCGCTCTGTTGGCACAGAACGTTGCTCAGGGTACACCACAGGAGGGTGTCTAAAGGTCATACCCACAATGAGATGAGATGATTATGGTTATTATGTAGTTGGGGAGCCAGTATGAGTCTTAACCTTACTTAAGACTAATTTAACAGACCCTGGTGACCATTGGGGTGTATTCCCATAAAGTGAAAAATACCAAATATACCAGCCGATAATCAAACGCGGGACTCCTAAGCTCGTACAAGTGCACCGACCAATACACCATAGTATGACGCTGGCAAAGGGTATTGGAATGGTTTACCGAACCATTATAAAGAAGGGCATTGACTCGTTTGATCAGGGTCCCATTCCACCTGGGTGTTTTTTGGAATATTCCCACACATATCACGCTATTTCCATTCACCCTTCAAGTGCGTTCCCTAAAATTACACTAGGCTTATTCTATTATAAAGGGATAAATAGTTAGGTCAATAGTAGTACACATGCACTCAAACGAGCAATTTAAAAAATGGCATGGCGTGTTTATAAGGAAACAAATTAAATGTCAGGGAAATATATTATATAAACCCATCATGATATATGTATTTTCAATAAATGTATATGTATAACACCTAATCAGTAAGAACTCACTTAAAACTTTGTTCAACTCGCATATCTACTGTTGTTTCAATGTTAACCCAAAGCTTAATGTGCAGCCATTAATAATTCACGCATTGGAAACAAGGAAAGTTACAAATACCCCAAGAGGTCATTAGGATGCGTGTAACCCACAATTGTGTGTAATAAACTTCAATGGGAGCCTTTCATTTGTGCACGCAAGGGATTGTTCTCTAAAATTGATTTGTCTATTCGAGCCTTAATTGATCTATGAAACTTATTCTCCAATACAACTTTATTGCCTTAATAAGTGAGCGTTATTGTAAGATCTTTAACGGCCATAAAACACTTGAATCGCCACTAAAAATACAATGCAAATTTAAATTTGAATATATTATATTATTTGTAATTTATCAAACTGATAAAGGTGGTTAATTCCTTAATCACGCTTGAAGATAAAATATTAACTTTTACAAAATACAATCATAAAGAAATCGGAATTTGATACTTTGAAATGATTATTATTCAGACATTATGCGCTAAAAATTTGCCAAGCTATTCAAGGTTTTTAAAACTAAATCACTTTTTTTTTAAATCTGAAAGCTAGTGATAAACATCCTCAATCATCCCTAAATGGTTGGTAATTAAACTCTTGGTTAGTAATTTTATTATATTTAGGAGTTTTAGAAAATGATTTATAGTTTCCATCTAATTGCTTCTATAAGACGTATCTAAGACTAAGTTACTTTTGATAGAAAATAAAATTGGAATTGAAATTTGACATAGCCAAAAGAAGATTTACAAAATTTCAAAAAATTCAGATTTTCACTATTTTAAAGAGGTTTATAGTGAAACATAAAAATAAACATAAAAAATTTAATTTGAATTTAGAGACCTAAGATCCTTAAGTCTGTTGGTAGGGAGTCTGAATGCTAGATTAAGGGCGCAGATTTCGATTCTTGGCATGGATGAAACATTTATTTAAATTAAATATGGGGTTTCCCAATCCCTGGTACTGAATTGTCTTCTGAAGTATTGGGTGTTGCGTCTGTTCTACAGCTAAGCTGGTTTGCTGGCCATGTATCCAAAATAAAATATAGTCAAACTCTTGCAGAAGGGGCTGGCTAGCGTTTCAAGATCAAACATACCTGCATCAGTGGTGATATGGTTTAAGATGATTAAGCTCACAATAGGTGTGATTATAGGCAGAGGGAAGTTTTATGTTCAAATCTTGAATAATAAGGGTGGTTTTCACCAGATGTTTATCGCTATGTTTTTTTCTATTATCTCTACAGGCAGATGCAGGTGTATTACTTCTAAGTTATTCTCCCATAACGGATAATTAATCGTTAATAACCTTGACGCTAGACATACTTTATTTTCCTTCGCACCGCGTCAAGGCCACCGTGCGCTGAGCGACCAGCCGCTGTGACCTTTTAGACACCGGCGACTTGCTCCGCGACCAAGGAATCGACTGACCATTTAATTTATACTTTAAAGGGAATAAGTGCAGTTAGCCAACTGGTCACCTGCTCGTCATCCCACTGGTCACTGCAGTCAAGAGCGCGCTGTCCCATTTAACACAAGCATTCCCAATGGTCGCTGCAGTCAAGAGCGCACTGTCCCATTTACCACAAGCATTCCCACTGGTCACTGCAGTCAAGAGCGCGCTGTCCCATTTACCGCAAGCATTCCCACTGGTCACTGTAGTAAAGTGCACGCTGTTCCATTTAACACAAGCATTCCAACTGGTCACTGCAGTCAAGTGCGCGCTGTCCCATTTACCACAAGCATTCCCACTGGTCACTGCAGTCAAGAGCGCGCTGTCCCATTTACCACAAGCATTCCCAGTGGTCGCTGCAGTCAAGTGCGCGCTGTTCCATTTACCACAAGCATTCCCACTGGTCGCTGTAGTAAAGTGCGCGCTGTTCCATTTAACACAAGCATTCCCACTGGTCACTGCAGTCAAGTGCGCGCTGTCCCATTTACCACAAGCATTCCCACTGGTCACTGTAGTAAAGTGCGCGCTGTTCCATTTAACACAAGCATTCCCACTGGTCACTGCAGTCAAGTGCGCGCTGTCCCATTTACCACAAGCATTCCTAATGGTCGCTGCAGTCAAGAGCGCACTGTTCCATTTACCACAAGCATTCCTAATGGTCGCTGCAGTCAAGAGCGCACTGTTCCATTTACCTCAAGCATTCCCAGTGGTGGCTGTTAACACGACTGGTCGCCCAGTGCGTGGTGGCCCCAGCCTATTAAGGTTATGTACATATGTACTGATTACGATAATGTGCTAGGGATGAGGAAGGCTGAATTTAGAGGAAGTGTACCCAAATTTGCGTCGAGGTAGAGTGGGAAAATATTTAGGAAAAATAACCCTTAATACATTCGACCGGGATTAAAAAACCTGATCTCCCTATAGTTGGTAACCTAATCTATAGTGAAAGTGACGCCTTATACCATGTGGCCACCAAAGTAGATTTAAACATACTAATAACAATAATAAAAAGTGCATCGGTGGGCACGTGCAATAAATGTTAAAATCATCTATTCTGTTTTTTTCGGTGACGAAGAGGTCAAGGTTCAAACCCTTGCTGGGCGTACCAAGAGTGTTTTGTATTAAATGTTTCCCCACCCTTCTTTCATGCAAATTCAGGTAAACTTTTTCCAAATACCCCTTAGCTTGATTAATGTGCCTATAAACTTGATAGATAGTCAGACGCGATGGAAAATAGTAATTTTTCAATTTTAATGTCCTTTCTTATAGTGCTGGTCAATAGTCATAAGATCTATGAGAGCACTGAAAAGTGCACAAGTACCTTACAAATACATGTAATTACATGATAAAATAATCTACATAGCTAAATAATTGTATATATATATATATGCGCGCTGTTCCATTTAACACAAGCATTCCCACTGGTCACTGCAGTCAAGTGCGCGCTGTCCCATTTACCACAAGCATTCCTAATGGTCGCTGCAGTCAAGAGCGCACTGTTCCATTTACCACAAGCATTCCTAATGGTCGCTGCAGTCAAGAGCGCACTGTTCCATTTACCTCAAGCATTCCCAGTGGTGGCTGTTAACACGACTGGTCGCCCAGTGCGTGGTGGCCCCAGCCTATTAAGGTTATGTACATATGTACTGATTACGATAATGTGCTAGGGATGAGGAAGGCTGAATTTAGAGGAAGTGTACCCAAATTTGCGTCGAGGTAGAGTGGGAAAATATTTAGGAAAAATAACCCTTAATACATTCGACCGGGATTAAAAAACCTGATCTCCCTATAGTTGGTAACCTAATCTATAGTGAAAGTGACGCCTTATACCATGTGGCCACCAAAGTAGATTTAAACATACTAATAACAATAATAAAAAGTGCATCGGTGGGCACGTGCAATAAATGTTAAAATCATCTATTCTGTTTTTTTCGGTGACGAAGAGGTCAAGGTTCAAACCCTTGCTGGGCGTACCAAGAGTGTTTTGTATTAAATGTTTCCCCACCCTTCTTTCATGCAAATTCAGGTAAACTTTTTCCAAATACCCCTTAGCTTGATTAATGTGCCTATAAACTTGATAGATAGTCAGACGCGATGGAAAATAGTAATTTTTCAATTTTAATGTCCTTTCTTATAGTGCTGGTCAATAGTCATAAGATCTATGAGAGCACTGAAAAGTGCACAAGTACCTTACAAATACATGTAATTACATGATAAAATAATCTACATAGCTAAATAATTGTATATATATATATATATTGATAAATAGTTACGAAAAACTAATAAATAATAAAAATAAGAAGAAGAATAAAAATAACTAAAGAGTTGTAAATCATAAATATTTAAAAAGCAGTAACAATAAGCAAAGATTAATCAGAATACCGTAACTATAAATATTAGAAGCAGCCCCTCTACAGGATAAATATTGGTAGGGATAACGACTTTTTGCGAAGTGCTTTCAAAAAATGTTTGAAAAATCCATTTCGGAAGAGTTAAAACTTGTTTCAAGTTCAAATAAATTATTATTACGTATTTTTGAATTCACGCCTTAAAACGATAAAGGTATTTATACATGAAATATAAGTTTTTTCATGAAATATTATTGTTATTCGAATTTTAAAATTAAATTTATGTTTTGTAAGCAAAATTCCGTTTGTTAATTAACAAGCAAATAACATTAGCAGCCATGTTAATTTCGATTCCCATTAAATTAATCTAATAGCGCTCAGGGTCAAATCTACGCAGCCTTTACAATCGATATCAACCAATATCAAAGACAAGTCGATATATAAACAATGGACTCATAAAAATCTATCATAATTTGATGGTTTAAAAGTAGTCTTAAACTATTTTATTCAATGAAATGAAGTGTTATTCGTGTTTTTTTCTGGTGTTTTATACCATTCTTACGAAGAAATTTATTCGAGATATTTTGTAATAAAATTCAATTTTTTTATGAAGAAATTTCAAATATGTATTTATCCTACTATAGGTTCTCTAAATGATATGAGAGTTCCTTATATAACTCTCTGAGCTTAGCTTTTCTTTTATGATAGAAGTTAAACTCGACAAATCTAGTATTGATATAATGATACAACGGTCTATAGGGTTAACCTTGTAGGAGTTATTAAGAAAAAATAATTTTGGATTACGAGAAGCCAGAGAAGGTATATGAACAGCTACATGATCAAGGGCAAATTCGCAAGAAATTTTTCTGTTGAAAATATTAAAAACAAAAAGAGCATCACAATAAAGTCAACGCGAGAAAAGAGTTTGGAGCAGTAAGAGGTAATAATAATAATAATAATAATAATAATAATAATAATAATAACTTTCACGCCGTTAAGGTCTGCTCATTCTAAAGGTGGGGTAAAAACACAGTAATAATATGTCGACTAACTGATTGCAAATTAGGAGATGTATTAGACAAAATAAAGGGTCCTAGTTAATTGTCTACCGCGTACAAGGCAACGAATTGGGAGCGTTTTGCTGACCTTGCACCAGATATAATGCTACGATATGCACTCAGTCAAGGAAGATATAGATCGCCACATATCTTGTGGTATTCTAGACCAAGTTCCCATTCTTTTAAAAACAGTTAAAACAAAATCTAAAATGATGAAATAAATTAACTTTTTTTTCTACTAAGATGCAAAGGAAAATCCAAGGATTGAAGCAATATAGAAGATAAAAATATATGTTTTAAGCATTGAATAACTCTTTCTCTTGTCATAAAATGTATCTTAAAAACTTTAATATATTATAAAGTTTAGAAGGAATGTCAATATTATAATATTTGACTATGTATTGGTGAATATTTTAGATACATTTAGTAAAATTATTGCTACTCGAATTAAACTACTCAATTAAATTTGTTTGTCACAGAGATACAATTCTAGAGAAGTTATTTGCAGTTCATATGGTGAGTAAGGATGGTGAAGGGTACCCCCCTTCCACCCTCAGCACCCATGTGCACCGATATTCTAGCGCCAACTTCTTAGGCAAGGTGTTTTGTATTTCTGACGAACCAGATCACATGGTCACTGCAAAGTAATTCACACTCACCTTTTCCATCCGCAAATATTTTTTTGCAGTAGTGTTGTTTTCCTAAATTTTGCAAGAGTGTGTTTCCACAAATGGTCTTTCATTTTCCTTCCACAAAAATTTGGTAGATTATTTTTAATTATAACTTCCTCATCCCTACCACACTAGCGTAATATAAATAACCCAAGAAGATAATAATGGCTGCCACTATTTTCAAAATACGAAATTCTCTATATTTCCCAAGTTTTCCAGAAAGTGCTCCCATTTTTCCCAAACATTTTAAAGAGTAGTATAGAAGAATGCAATTTCATTTTTCATAAAATGGACTATCGTGAATTCATGTGAATGATATTTAGAACATGATGACTTGAACCTGATGGGGAATTTGTTTACAGCTCCCAAGCAATCCAATTTTTCAAGTGGAAAAGATAGGTAAAGGAAGGTAGGACGTGTATTAAAATCATCGTACTTAGTTCTTCTAGGTTTGATTTTTCTTTTAGGAAAAATACTAATGTTTAGCTATTGAAGGTTAAGGTGGGGATATATAAAACGCGAGAAAAAGTCGGTGTTTTTGCATTTTTTATTTTAAAACACAATTTTGTTCAAAAGAATCCAAATATTGCTTCAGTAGAAATATAGGGTTTAACTTTCTTCCCATGGTGACCTCAACAGTTCTTGAATATCTGTCGAGGGTGTCCTGGAATTTAATGACAACTCTTTCTCTTAGTTTAAAAAGTGAACTACCTAATGCCGCTATGCTCATGATGGATATTTAAGAACAGTTGATATCACTATGTGAAGAAAATTAAACTCTCTGTTTGTACTGAAGCAATATTTTATTTATTTTGGCTAAAATAAAGTTTTGCTATAAAAACTGATTAAAACACTGGCCTTTTCCCGCGTCCGCTACATCCCCACCTTAATTTATGAAATTCAGAAATATTTATGTATTTATTTTTAGTTTGTATAGTGAAATTCTCTGTTTTTCTGATTTTTTTATACTTAAGACAATATCTATTTTCCCAGATTTTTTTGTTTTACATATGCTTAGCAAACACCTTACTGTGAGACGTGGGGTCCAGGTTAGGGGGGTAGGACAAAATTATTGTCAAATAACTTATCTTAGTCGATAGTAGTTTCTATTTACCAAGCTAAAGCTACAAGGCTCTCAACTCCTGGTGTAGCTGAAAATCTATCATTTCTGAATTGTTTGATGGTGAAAGTGGATATTTTGTTTGTTCTGCTATTACGTTAGTTTGTAAGCCGTGTGCATGTAGGGTGCTCAAAAGACAAGAATTAAATATCCATAATACAATAATCAAGAAAAACACATTTATGTCAGAGTGACATTTAAAAAAAACACTAACTACCTCATTTTATATTTAAAGTAGCAAAATGTTAGATTGATAAAATAAAAAAAATTCCAAGTATTTAAGAAGAGTTAAATGGGTACTAAAACGCAATATGGCCGAAAGCCATTTAGCGGCGAGATATACAGTAGTTTTCAGGTACAAGTGCTAGTAAAGTTACTTTGGGAATGTAATTAATTGTGTGTGACAAGGAGCACGATAAAAGTCAACACTCTGAAAGGATACATAAACTCATACTATAGCCAGATCGACATTGTAAGAGCCTTTTCTTTACAGTTAGAAAAGTTACTTTATATAAAGGCATCTATATAATCGGGATACGTAAGAAATTAACGATTTCCATCAAACATATTTTACTGTCTAATTTAAAATCGACATATTATGTATATCATTACGTAACAAAACACGAATAATTGTATCAGTATTGTTTTCCATCATGGCAGCCTCTTACTTATTAGTTTATGAGCCCACCCCATGATTGATTAACCAGGATATAACTTACTTTATTACTTACTCTATGGCATTTAGGCCCATTGACACGGTATTAGTGGACTAATGCAAGTTTACTAGTATTATATTACTAACATGCTAGTTTTGTCGACACGCATTTTTCACTTGTATTAGTATCACTTCTAAAAACATGACTGAAAATGAAGTAGTGCTAACTGGTCTCTCTAGTGTAGCCATTTTTTTTTAATCACAGCATTTCATTTCTCACTCGGGCTATTTACACGCATATACTAACTACGCTTAAATGTTAGGAGCTAGGAAGGGTTAACTTTGAATAGGATGGGCGGCCAAATAAATTTCAATTTTTCAGTAAACGCAATTTATCATAATTAGTTGACCTATTAAATTTTTTTTTATATAGACAACATAAAAAAGTTAGTGATTAGTACATCTCCTATTTATTAATACCTTAATACATTAAAATATATTTCAGTTGACCCCAAATAGTTATTATATTATTTTGCTTGATTTGTTAACTCACTTAGGTCAATAAATTCCAATACAACCAAACTCTGTTGGGTATTTTTTTTAATAAGCCTAACCCAGGTTTTTCAACTCTGTTTTAAATGTTGGTATACTAATAACAACATATCTTTTTAAATGCTAGCTAGGCCTAAAATATTCTTTAATAATAATAATATATGTAGATTGGTTTAAATATAAATTATCTGGTTTGCTATGAGACAATAATATTATGTTGTGTATCAAACTCAAGTTTCCGAAGCACTACTACAAAATGGTTGAAGTTTATGGGATGAAGATTGTTAATTAAAACTTATAAATATTGGTTGGAGTGTCAAATACGGAGAATGGAAACCGTGCCAATAATTTCGCGTGAGAACTGCCGGCCATGTATACCTTACTTGCCGATAACACGAATATTATGTTGCTGGAACTAATCACGGTACTACAATGTTGTATTATATTTTGTGATTGTATATAAAAAATAACATATGCCACGTTGAGTGGTAGGAAACAATAGTTTGATAAAATTATTTATAACAATTGTTTATCGATATTAAATAATATCTCTCACAAGGTACATTTGAAATATTTACCGTAACATTTTATTTTGGACAGTTCTTGAGAATATTTACACCTAATCTAACTTTACAATATCCTCTAGTGCAATATTCATCGCATTCTTATCTTTATAAATCTGGTGCTTAAAATTGCACAAAAACTCGTTCTTTTGTAGCTTGCTTGTCTGTTTACACGGTGTAAGCTGTGCGCGCTCAGCCAAATTAATGTACTTGGATTAGTCAACTAATACCGTGTCAACGGGACTTTAAGAACTAGAAAGTGCATTGCCACACTTACAAAAGTACACCACCTATTCCTATCTTTAGCTAGTTCTATCCAGTCCCCCTCATTACACACTATCTCTTGCAGGTCCATTATAATGTTATCCTCCCAACTGCGTCTAGGTCTTCCCAGTGGTCTTTTCCCATTGGATTTGCCAGTCAGTACCCTAAACACGGTTATAGATACTACAACTAGCGTTGTACTCGTATGTACTGCCCAACATTTACCAGGGTATTAGATACACGAATGCAGTCAAATTAGACAACCTATCGAGGGGTGGTTTGATTGGAATTATTAATATTATTTATTTTAAATAAATATTTTCCATTATTTATGTGTGTTTTAAAATTTGGTAAAACAGTTTCGCTGGCATTCGTTCAATTATATATTTAAAAAAGGATTGAGAAACCCGTACGCACTATGATGTGACGTATGGTTTAAATTATATTATGGTCTGATATTTGTAGAAATGGCCCTTCCTTATCTGACAGCTTGAAAAGTTACTAGATCAATTTTCACGTTTCCATCCGTACGTTTGGTAATATCTCTTTTGTAAGATATTACCAAACCTATATAACTTTAATAAAATAGTAATATATGTTAAATTTTGACCACATAAAGCTTTACTTGTATTTACTAAAAGGCCCCTCTTATTATCTTTGGACTATACCTACCTAAGCTAGAGGTTATCTGGTGGTTAAACGGGCTCTTAAGTGCTGTCTTGACTCATCTGAGGGAATTTGATGATTCATATGATCATTTCTCACGTAGGTATACATATAATAATATTAATTTCATATTTTATTTCCAATAATATTTTCACTTCTTATTAGCTCAATATTTATCAGAAAGGGAAAATTTGGTTGGTTTGTCTATATCTCTAAACTTTATGGACAACATGTAATTAAGAATAAATATTATAATCTGTGAGTAGTAGAGCCACCTCTGTGGTTTAGTGGTCAGAGATCCCTGATAATGATCTAGAACGCCCGGACTCGATCTCAAGTGCTTTCAGAATTTATATGTGAAACATTGGATCGGTGTCAAGCTTGTGAGAACACATGTAGAGCTACTTGAATAAATAAGTAGAGGTTCTGGTTTGGAAAACTGAGATTTACGGCCAGAAGGTTCGTCATTCTGACCACATGAGACTCTCCAACCGCAAGTGTTGGCCCTTTCATCGCTTACGGTGGCGGCCACTTGGTCTATAAAGTTGGCTTGAGGTCTCACACCATAGAGTGTGTAGTGTAGCAGTCATTTTCTGAAAGTTGTAAGATATAATTATATAGTAAATTTTGGCAACGTTGGCTACTTGATCTTTAAGAATGAAATAACCAAAGCTATTATATTTGTTTTAGTGAGGATTTACTCACATCTAAATATCATATAATGAAAATTGTAAAATTACACCTGGATTCTACCTTAAAATGTGAGTGAAGAATGACCCTGAACACGGGACGATTCCTGGATAGCTCAGTGGTTAGATCATTGGCGTACTAAGTCAAGGGTCCCAGGTTCGATTCCTATGTCAAAGTGTCATTTTTCAATTTTTTAAATATAATTGATGCTTATTTTATATTCTCTATTAGGTTCTTTCCATGGCAATCTGACTATACTTGAGAAATAAGTTATAGTTTATATATGATTATATGTCTTTTTCATCGATCATTACAGTTTCCAGAGCTATGTTTATGTAGTAAAAACAGGCCATGCAGTTTTTGATTGGTAGGGTCAATTTTCATCGATCATTACAGTTTCCAGAGCTATGTTTATGTAGTAAAAACAGGCCATGCATTTTTTGATTGGTAGTGTCAATTTAAAAAGCCACCTTCAACATATATTCTAGTTATTAGCAGATATCAACCCTAGAGCGTGCCAAAACATTTTTCAGATATTAGTGGCGTGCCGATTAGATAAAGTAAATAGAGTAGGCCTTCGCACACTTTGCCTAAAACCACATAGAAGCCTCTAGAGTAGTAGTAGTAGTAGTAATAGCTTAACAATGACCAAAGATGTATCTATTAAGATTGGTGGTGTTGTCAGAACTCTTGACTTAGACAGTTGGGATTCAGTTCTGACGAGATGCATTTGGAATATAAAATTTCATAAGTGATTTTTCATCCTATATTAGGGTTAATAATGGTTCATTTATGTATTTTTTATGTACATAACATCTTATTGCCCAAACAGGTTATCCACATATTTACACTAGTGGGGTAAGGGTGAAGATGACAAATTTAGAGGAAATACACTACCTAATAAAGTGGAAAATCATCTATACAAATCCATCTTGGTACACCCAGCAGATATTTGAATCTTGAACTACCCGCCACTGACAAACCAGAAGAGACTTGACTGACGCCTTTATCTACATGTCCACCAGTGTATGGTGTTTTTTTATTTTAGTTACTTAAATTTCATATTTCATAGCTTGTGCCCTTAAATTATTGAATACTAGCAGACGTACCCAACTTTTCCCGGTGTAATGTTTTCCTTAGCTTCAAATATTCATAAAAAAAACTATTCATTTTATTTCTTCCAGCCCAGTTTTAAATAGATATAAAAAAATCTAATAAACAATTTAAAATTCCTATTTTGAGGTGAAAATGTTTGTGGAGAGGGGTTACTAATTTTTGAGTTTCATACCTCTGCGTGTGTTAGATATCACTCAATGTTCATGACAGATAAACAAACTATTTGTTTTATTAATTTAGATAAGAGAAGGGAAGAAAGACGCGTAGCACTAAAACATACATTAGTTGAAAAGGGTTTGGGTTTAAGCTGTCTCGCAGAACAGAGAAGAATATTTATCAAAACCTACGGCACATTTGCCAAGAAATATTGGAGTCAACATTTCATTGGAACCAAACGTACATGCTTGGCAGCTATCGGAGTGTCAGGGTATAAAATGGCGCCTAGCTAACACAAAAACGAGAGGTACTCACTGTTATTAAATCTAAGATATTAATAATAATAATAATTTAGCACCGCGTCTTACTATCTGATCGGGTTATACGCTTTAAGTACTAGTTACGCTAATGGATTAGGAATTGGAAAGGTTGAATTAGAAGAAGTGAACCCGCATTTACGTGGAGGGAGAGTGGAAAACCGTTTAGGAAAAGCCACCCCCAGTTCACCCGACCTAGATTCTAACCTCGATCTCCCCGTCCTTGTCAGTCGAGCTCAACACGACAAGCGCGTTAGCCAACTACGCCACAGAGGCGGGTTCTAAGAATATTAAAAGTTTTCTGTTACTTTATCTTGCTAAATCCAGGTATGTACGCCTTTCTGGTTTATTGGTTCAAATAATTGGCCGTGAGTGAGTGAGTCCCTGATTATATTCCGTGTGGTTTTGACGAATATATTTACTATTTGTATTTGCTAACCAATTAGTAAATATTTAGGTACTAGATAGGGATGAGTATTAAGTAGGGTTCTGCAAGTATTCGGATTTCGAGCTTCGAGCCAGTTTCATGATTTAAGCTTGGGACCGATATTGAAAGTTTTGCAAACTTTTTTTTTTAGCTTCCTCCTGATGTGCACATAAATAAATTATTAAATGTAATGGAAAGTTTAGGGTATTTAATTTAGATAATATCGTTATCAGTATATTAAAAAAAATTGTTAGGTTAAATAAGCCGAATGGCTAGTAGAACGCTGTGTTAAAAAAAATACAAAATTGTTAAAATCAATATTAATCAATATTGAAAATAAATATTGTATCGAATTTACCACATTTAAATAAAAAAAAGCATTTACTATTTCATACTGTATACTAAACCTATTATTTTTTCATTTTAAAGTAGGAACATCAACTTTAATAAGCATTAAAAATGAAATTGAAATAAATCTCGCAATAATATAATTTCTAGTGAGAGCCCATATAAGGCTCCTGAGTAACTGTGCATAGCGGAATGGAATTGGAACAGAAGAAGTGATAATGCGCGAGTAATACGTTAAATAGGAACTAATAAACCAAACATGAAACATTTCAAATATCTAACTGCCTGTGATTCGTACGTTTTCTTATAGCGTATTTAAAGTTATGGATGGACTATTTGGGGAAAATATTAGCTCATTTAAACGTCAATTTTATTAACTTTTTTTTGTCATTGTTAGAGTGATATTAATGTATTTAATTAGATTAATGTTAAACCATTTTAATTATTTTTCTATTATACTTTAGAGTGTTGTTTTTATTTTTAAATTGTGTTTTTTAAGTGTTATTTTTAATTTAAAAACAAATATGTCAATGTTTTAAACTTTCTTTTCAAAAGTCTTTACTATTTATAAATGAGTAACATTCTTATTTCAAGAATATGTGTTGTTTTCATATTTTTTTAAAATCTACATATTTTAAAGATATGGTAAGGTGGGTGCTCGTGTTATGAACATGCTCCTGATATGGCCACCCCTCTTTGTGAGTTTGCTAACCAAAAATCCGCTAGATGTCATCAGCATCCAATGAGGGGGCCTCCTAGTGTGTCACGTGATCATTTCCCACCCAACCAGGTTGAGCAATATGTCGTCAGTTGCCTGTTTTGTGTTTTTCGTAGGACCTCTTCTTGTATTTCTCTGTTAAGTCTCCTTTGTTTTACGCATGTTTTTCAAATACATTTTTCATTAAATAATAATAATATTTAGCACCGCGTCTTACTACCCGTTCGGGTTACACGCTTTTTCATTAAAACCATCGTACTTTATTCAGTTTTGAATGCTATTTCGAGTGGTGTTGTCGTTGATGGCGCGTATATTTTACGAGTTGTTCATAATCAAACTATTTTCGTGAAAGCTGACCTGCTCCTGATATGGCCTCCACCATGGCCATATCTAGTTCAGTTCACATTAATTTTTCTCCTGACAAAATTACCGAATAAAAACTTTTTTGTTTGTTTCAGATATAAAATAATGTCTGACAATGTGAAGAAGAGGGGATTATGAACTGAATTGTATGAACTAAAGTGTAAATGTCAATTGTTTAAACAACTTCATTTTTCATGGAAAATCCTGTTTTGAATCCACTTTTGATTAATAAAAAGGATTATTTAGTATTATGTTTATTCATTTTACACCAAACCTATTTAATTTGAGCATAACTGCACTAGGAAACTGAAAAAAATCACAATATGTAGAGCATGGAACAAGGATGGCCATATCATGTGCATATGTTCCTTATATGGCCACTAGGTATAATTTTGGAATTTCGTTTTTTGGACCAGTAAAACTATTTTTATGGGGAATGCAATTTTTTTGATGAAAGTCCATTTACTTTAGAACAATTTACAAAAGAAAATGGTTTTGCTTTTTTTTCAAAATGGCGGCTAGAAAATTTTTCACATCTTAGCATGGCCATATCATTTACATTCCATGTTCGTTTCGCCTGGTCATATTTTAAATATATTATTTTACTTTTAAAATAAATACATACAACTAATTTTTTTAAATTATGAATATACTCGAACTCGGGAGCTATGTGAAATATTCGACTCGAATGACAAAACCAAAGATCGCAGACCTCTAGTGTAAGATATTGGGCATCATTACGAGAGTGGTAGTTATGGTTTAGTTTGCTAATATGTGTGTTTAGAACGTCCACGTTAAATACCTAGATTAAAAAAATTGAATAACTTTTAAGCGTTTTACTGTCCAGGTAAACCTGTTATTGTTTTATTCTTATATTGTTCCAATTAGTCACTGCCTAACAGATATCTACTTTTTGCTACAAGCCCATTTCGTGCCATATGGTATGAATTGAGTTGAGACGTTAACACTTAATTTAGGCTTTCCTGCATATTTTTGTGTTAGTTCATGTGTGTTTAACACAAAGGCAGATGATCTGCATAGGTGAGTAGGCTGCATGGTATAACGTGGCAGCTTGGTCTGATCTGGTCTGGTTTGCCCATGGGTAAGAGGCCGAGGTTCAAATCCAGAGAGGTTAAATGAGGTAATGTTTTCCAATATTTCTGCCTATTTGTCTTCCTCATCAATGCAGGTACATTTTAATCTACTAATTACTAACCAATTAGTGTAATCATTCGGATATCCCTTATGGACAATATGACGAAATGCACGTTATATATATGTGTGTGTGAGTGTGTGTAAATATATATATATATGTGTGTAAATATATTTATATATATGTGTGTGTATGTAAATATATTTATATATATGTGTGTATGTAAATATATTTATGTATATATATATATATATATATATATGTGTGTAAATATATTCATGTATACATATATATATGTGTGTGTAAATATATTTATGTATACACACGCTATCAGAGAGTTTGTTGGCAACTGATAGATAGCAGAATATATAAAAACGATTCAAAGAAAATAACAATTAAAACAAACGGTTTGGTGTGAAAGTTTTGGTTACCAAATGTGACAACAAATAACGAACGGTCTTGCAGATCATGTGGTTTGACGAATGAATACATGAGAGTATACTATCTGGTAGCTTTTGCTAGCTGCTACTTACCACCACTCCCATGACGAATGTATCATAGTGAATATATTAACGACTTTATTCAATAGTTAGGGAAGAGTAAGGTAATTTAGAGGATGGCGTGGATGGAAAAACCACAGTGCTCAGTTAAATGTGTAAAACAACCTCTAATGTACTCGGCCAACATCGACCTCCCAACATCAGACAGGCCAGGCTATTGTGAGTCTGAAACCTTAAGCCACGTGATCAATAGTGTGGATCTTTACGAATAAAACCCGTCCCCCTGATCAAAAGGGGTGGAAAAAAGCTGGTCCTGAGCACACGCGAGTCGGGCGACGATATTGAAGAGATCCACACCGGTGGTTGGTTACATTGTATAAGGTAATAGACTGGACTACCTGTAACGAGGAGATCGGGTTTCAAATTTGATCCGTTTTCACTAAAGATATATTTTGTATGAAATTGTTTCTTACTCTCGTCACGCAAATGCGGATGCATTTACTTTAACTGATACCCTTCTTAGCCCTACCCCTATTAATGTAAATATAAAGATAGCCCACACAGCGCCTCAGGGAGGGACGAACGAAGGAGAGAAATGGCCCCCTACCTGTACATCACGCTGCTGAGCGACTGGGATAAAAATGATTCCATGTACCAAAGACCACACGTCCTGCGACGTCACGTCCGTGGAAGGGGCTACAGTGGTGGGTTCTTTCCGACTCAAGGCTATGTTCCAACAGAGGGCACTGGTTGCGATTACATGTGTTCGGTTAAAGCCCCAATTACATACTACGTATCTGTAAGATACGTATCCATTTCAGGATAGGAGGACGCGTCATCAAAACAACAAAGTATGCAGAAGATCTAGCATTGCTGTCCAGAAATTAAGAAGAGTTGCAGGATATTATGGACTGGCTAGCGGAGATAAAGAGAAGACATGGCATGGAGATCAACATTGATAAATTAAAAGTGATGGTGATTTAATAAAATTAAGAGCCGCTGGAAAACAAAATTGATACCTGGGAAGTCTGCTGACAAAGGATGCCTACTGTACCAGTAAATTAGGTCGAGGATCGTCATGGCCAACAAGGTTTCGGTACTATCAAGGTTATCTCATTTATTACTCTTAACTTGATTATGTTGTATAGTTTAAAGATTTAAAAGCATTTATGTAGCCAAATACTATATATTTATAAAGTGAAGTAAATACTGTTAGATAAATATAGGATACTAACTTAATGTCAATATTATTTATTTAATTGCAGGTCTCATCCAAAGCAGTACTGGGAGTTGAGAGGTAGCAAGTTGCTTGTAATCACGTTTACAGTGTGAACCACCCCATAATTTTTTATCGTGCTATAATACTCGTTAGGGTTCTATCCATTATATTAATTACGTCTTTGAGGAAGGGACGAGGAAGGTAAACACACATTTGCGTGGGAAGAGGGAGGGTGGTATAGTGTGAAATTATTTGTTTAAGCCCCCACCAGAACACCTGGCTTGGATTTGAGCCTCAACCTCCCCATCACCAGCAAAGCAGACGATAAATGAGATTTACATTTATACTATGTGCTCACTAATGCGGGTGCCAAACCTAATCGGTTCCACGTGTTAGATTTTCTTCACAAACTTAGAAAAGCTAGATTCCCCTTATCGATCAAAATCACTTCTGTGTAACCTTTGTCACTAATGCTAGAGCCTGATTTAGAAGCGATAGCAACCTCACGCACTTTGAAGTTAAGTACGAGGTATGTGATCAGGAGTGAAGTTTAAAACGGTTTGAGTTACTGTGGATTCACACCTTCGCCTAAAAACAAAAGCAGAGCAATGATGAGGTCACGTGATGAGCTCCAAGCAATCAAAAGACTTCCTCCTCATCGGCGCGAACACTTCTGTTAAGGTTTCAAAACCATCTCCAAATCAGTGCGCACGCGCTGTAAGGCTAGAAGAAATCTGTGAGGAGATTTGAACTAACCCATTAATAGAAAGCATGTGTATCGATGTTTTGGAATGTGTCCCGACAAAGCATTAAAATTTGAAAATATCCATCGTGGCTATGATCTAAGATATACGTTCATCAGATAGAAAATAAATTATGTTGAGAGTCAGATGTTTTTAGTTTGCGTTGCAATGCATCATGGGTCAACATAGAGCGTGTAAATTGCTGCACCGCTCAACCAGATTCTGCTTTCTATTTTAGGCGAACGTGTGTGTAGCCTTAGCCGCTACCTGCTTCGGTGATCGCATGGTATAAGGCATCAATTTCTCATTATACTGGAATGCTGGTGAAGGTGAGTTGAGTGAACTAAGGGTGGCTCTTCAAAAATGGTTTCTCATTCTCCCACCACGCAAATTCGTATACAATTCTTCTGAATTACAAGTTATTAATCTTTACTTAATCAGTGTAAGTATACGAATGGCCCAATCACAAAAAAAAAGGGAGAAAGAAAAGTTATTAGTGTTTATTAGAAATTTAGAGGGTTTCTTAAAATTTACTTAATGAATGAACTGACTCATTTTAACAGTTTACAACAAGGGGGAAAGAAAAGTTATTAGTGTTTATTAGAAATTTAGAGGGTTTCTTAAAATGTACTTAATGAATGAACTGACTCATTTTAACAGTTTACAACTTTAAAACTAACTTATCTCAAGAAAAGTATCGACAGTTAGTCCCCCGAGAAATGTATGCAACTTTGATTCTATTTTGGGTGGTGCTGTTGCATGTATTAATTTATTATTGGTCCCGCAGTGAGACTCCAGCTATCCAATTACTATTGTACGTACTTTCCTGGATTAGTGCAATTTGTTTGCCTATGCTAATATTGTATATATGTGTTTATATAGTGCATGTTAAGCATCCAAATGAAATACTCATTTTAAAAAACAGTTTATGGTTTGAGAACTTTTAGGAACTGAAGGCTGTAACAGAACTCGATTGAGATATCATGAAAAAACAACAACACCTTTTGATGTGTCTTAGAGGCCAAATTTGACACGAATCATCCCGCAGTAGCTTGTAACTCATGATAATTGCCATCAGTGGCAGGATTTAAACCATATAGCTGGTGCAAATCAAAACTTGACATCTCTCTTCAAGTTCTTCAGTTCTTAGCAGCATGGTTATCGATCACAACCTGTCAACAAAACTTCTGATCTCGGGTGTCGATATGAGCTTATATCCTAGAAGATAGAAGTGGATAGGGAGGGGGGATGGAGGGTTGGTTGATAGGTAGGGGGTTGTGAAGGGGTGAAGTAACTAATGTTCCTCTGGCCGTGATAGATGGCGACGAACTACGATTCAGAAGTGTCATTCCATCATGTGATGCCACTAACACGTCAACTCCAGCACACGTGTGTGTGTGTGTGTGTGTATGTGTATGTGTGTGTGATAGAGAGGGATAGAAATATATAGAGTAAAGGGGAAGTAAAGATAGAGAAATGACAAAAAAGAGGGGGTGAGGCACCTTTTCGCACTAAGCCTTCTCTAGAAATATTGACTTTCTTGGTCGATCGATTTCTCATTTCGGAGATGTCTTCGAATTGCCATCAGCAGTTTTCCAGCAAAGCC
The DNA here is from genome assembly GCA_902141385.1 of Timema californicum. Taxonomy (NCBI): domain Eukaryota; kingdom Metazoa; phylum Arthropoda; class Insecta; order Phasmatodea; family Timematidae; genus Timema; species Timema californicum. Next base: position 314,744 of record CABFOW010000125.1, read on the forward strand.
AAGCGATTTTCTTCCAGTATTAAGGTCACGTGACACGAAAATGGGGGAAGGGAAAGCGCGATATGATATACGTTCCACCGACACTTTACTGACGTTCTCTCAAATAACTGAAAATTTGGTTCGTTATGTGAAAGATTACATTGGTGGCGTCAAACAAAATGAGCTTATTTTGAAGAATGGAATATTTCTACGGATATAAGCTCAATTTGGTGGTTAAAAATATGATTTAGTATTTTTAGAAATATTATTAGTTATTTTAAATTGTCCACAGCAGCACAGTGTTTGATAAACAGAATAATTATATATTAAAAGTAAGACAAGCATCTAAAAATTACTTTTTTTCATCGCACCCCGTTTGGGATTTCCGCATATTTAAAGCGAGGAAATAAGGGCTAGGAAGGGAGAATTTATAGTTAATGGATCCTAATTTTTGTGGAGAGATGGTGGGAGGACTCCTGAAGGAAAAAACACCCTCATCACACCCACCAGAAACAAGAGCCCTGACCTCGACGTCACCGATTAACTAGACTAGATTAGTTCGACGCTTAGTCCACGTGCTATAGTGTACATTTAGAGGTGTTTCTAGTGCAATTTCTAAACAACCTGACTATATTACAAACTAGCTTATTTTAGTATTCAAAGCCAAGCCTGTAGCTTGCCCTCGAATGAAAGGAAACAAGATTGTATTAAGAAGTTGCAGCTACAACTAGTTCTATTTTTAGGTTTATAATATAACTATTTAGTGCCAGTAAGCAGACTTACTACAATTATATAATCTAAGAGGGTAAAATAAGGTGGATGAATGTTAAGGGAATAAGCCGGCACCAGCCTGTACGGAGGATGATGAACCATTCCAAAGAAATAAAACCATCCTGGAGCAACTGATCGAGTAGAAAATCTCAACCCTTGGGGTAAAGGTCAAAGATGATGGTGCACACCAATAGTGCAGAGGTGTGATATACATTTCCTATTTGATGAGCGTTTATATTTACTTTTATAAAGTGGTTCACGAGTAAAGGGTTTAATAATATAAAATTACTTATTGGGAGGACACCTTTCTGCTACCCAAATTAAATATAAAATACTTTAACGTTGACCATTACGGTGCGAGTGTAAGGAACGCGAGAAAAGGTAAGATTTTTTTAATAACAAAAAATTGGCCAACATATATATAATGTTGCTTCAGAATAAACATAGAGTTTAATTTTCTTCACGTGGTGATATGAACAGTTCTTGAATATCTGTCATGAGCATAGTGGAATTAGATGATAAGCTTTTTAAATGAAGAGAAAAGGTTGGCATTAAATTTCAGGATACCATTGACAGATATTCAATAACTGATGATATCACCATGTGAAGAATATTAAACTAGTATGTTTCTAATGGAGACATATTTGATTTACTTTTAATAATTTTGTTGTTGTATAAACTGCAAAACCACTGGCCTCGTAGTCCCTACACTTACACCTTAAGTGGCCCCTCAAATAACGAGTGATTTCACAGAGATCCGAGTCAATGGTGTCACAGGTCACGTATAGTTTATAATATGCATGTGAATATTTGATACAAAATCTAGTATATATGGCTAATCATAAGAGCAGACAATTGTATTAAGAAGTTGCAGCTACAACTAGTTCTATTTTTAGGTTTATAATATAACTATTTAGTGCCAGTAAGCAGACTTACTACAATTATATAATCTAAGAGGGTAAAATAAGGTGGATGAATGTTAAGGGAATAAGCCGGCACCAGCCTGTACGGAGGATGATGAACCATTCCAAAGAAATAAAACCATCCTGGAGCAACTGATCGAGTAGAAAATCTCAACCCTTGGGGTAAAGGTCAAAGATGATGGTGCACACCAATAGTGCAGAGGTGTGATATACATTTCCTATTTGATGAGCGTTTATATTTACTTTTATAAAGTGGTTCACGAGTAAAGGGTTTAATAATATAAAATTACTTATTGGGAGGACACCTTTCTGCTACCCAAATTAAATATAAAATACTTTAACGTTGACCATTACGGTGCGAGTGTAAGGAACGCGAGAAAAGGTAAGATTTTTTTAATAACAAAAAATTGGCCAACATATATATAATGTTGCTTCAGAATAAACATAGAGTTTAATTTTCTTCACGTGGTGATATGAACAGTTCTTGAATATCTGTCATGAGCATAGTGGAATTAGATGATAAGCTTTTTAAATGAAGAGAAAAGGTTGGCATTAAATTTCAGGATACCATTGACAGATATTCAATAACTGATGATATCACCATGTGAAGAATATTAAACTAGTATGTTTCTAATGGAGACATATTTGATTTACTTTTAATAATTTTGTTGTTGTATAAACTGCAAAACCACTGGCCTCGTAGTCCCTACACTTACACCTTAAGTGGCCCCTCAAATAACGAGTGATTTCACAGAGATCCGAGTCAATGGTGTCACAGGTCACGTATAGTTTATAATATGCATGTGAATATTTGATACAAAATCTAGTATATATGGCTAATCATAAGAGCAGACCTACATATCAAGTGTTATCTATCTATTATTGTGTATTTACACCCTGTACGGGAAACTGCCCATTTCACGAATTGGGACAAAAATTGCAATAACTCTTGCCTATTCCATGAGCTGGAGATTATTGTCTTAGTTATTAAAAATTTAATCGAAATTCATTTTCAGATATACATGATAGACTAGGCCAACCTAACTTAACCTAACCTTAGATTCTAAATCGATACAAAGTTTGAAGCAAAAAAAAAGTTCACTTGTAAATATCACAAACCAGGCAAAAGCTCGTCCAATTCATGAATTGGGTAGCACTTAGAGGTAACCGGTTCATGACCTAGGTAGTACATGAACTGGGATGCACAAGCGCTACCAAATTCATAAACCAGACGATGTTTTGCCCGGTCCATGAAATGGACAAGCGAAGAAGACAGTTCACGGAACGGGTTGAAATTTTCCCAATTCATGAAATGGCTAGTTCCACTTTTGGGATGTAACATATGCATGTTTATATATGCACATAAAATATGTTTTGTCTTAATTTAAACAACAGTAAAGCGAGATTAAACGAACTTTCTAACTAATTATTAAAATTCTCCAAACAATAAAGCACAAGACATTCTGTCTAGCTCACAGTTAACAATAATAATAATATATTAAAATCGTCTTGCTAGAGACAACAGGAGCGGTAATCTACGACTCTTCAAGACACATTTCCTTCTAAATTCCAAATGGCACGCTCGATTAAGCTGTTCAGATTTAAAATAAGCCATCCATTTAAAAAAAAAACGGGGGAAAAAAAAGATCCCGTGTCATTGGCTTGGCATGCGACGACGCTATTTTGTTTCGAAATTATAACAACAGTAGCCTTGGAAGTCCTAGTTGTTTGCTGCCTTCTTTTATTGTGGCGCTATATTCTTAGCCAGTTAAGCTTGGCGATTCCTTCTCTCATTTGACTAACATTTGGTGACGTCGTACTGGAAAAGCGTATTATCTCCAACCAATATTATCAAGGGAAATAAAAACATTTCTTTCTGGTATTTTGCCTTTTAAAAGTTACTGATGAATATTTTTTTCATATACTAACAAGTAAAAAATCACTCAAATAGATAAGCAACGTAAGCGTAAGGCCTATCTAGCCAGGTTTTCCGGCTGGGGTTTGAGTCGCACCCGGGTAGTTCTTTTTTAATGTACTCTCACCTTCTCTCCACGAAAATGCGGGTACATTTATTTTCAAATATAGGCCACCGGCTGGGGTTTGAGTCGCACCCGGGTAGTTCTTTTTTAATGTACTCTCACCCTCTCTCCACGAAAATGCGGGTACATTTATTTTCAAATATAGGCCTACCTTTTTCATACCTAGCATATGATCGTTATTAAGACGTGTAGAGCTAGGATGGATTGTAAGTGGTCGAAAATAAATTAATTAATAAAATAAACAATTTAATTTTAAAATAAATAGTGTTACACAATCGCACAAACTTTCTCATATAAATTGACACCAAATTTTCAAAAATAGGATTTCAGTAAGCTAGGTACTCTTTAAGTTTTTCTTTAAATTTTTCTCATAAAAAAACACGTCATTTTTTATTTTGTTGATCACAATAAACACTCATGTTGTATATATATATTTTTATTGCTAAAATATTTTTAACAAATTTAAAATTTTCAAAAATCAGCTATTTGTAAAATGCTTATTTTTTTTAAATTGTAAAGATAAAATAATATTCTTATTTACCAAGAAAATAATTTCATGATATTCATTTTGAACTAAGTCTTTCAATCAATTTTCAAAATATTCCAATTTTCTCAAATGTCTTAAATAAATCACTTTTAAATTAATTTATTTTAGAAAAATAAAAAAATGCCTACATTTAATTTATCAAATAAAATAGACCCTAGATAATAATTTTGAACAAAAGTGTTGTATCTATTTTCACCAAATTTCAAATCTTACAAAAAGAAATGCCATTATAAATCATTATTTTTAGAGAAAGCCAAATAAACAAAATTATGTACTATTCATCTACTGAAAAAACTTACCAGACACTCATTTTGTGACAAAATGTTGGATCCAGTTTTTAAAATATTTCAAATTCAAAAGGAAACGTCATCAGTAAACTAACCTTAAACGAATTTCTCCCCGAAAAACAAATGCACAGTTTTATTAGTTACGTAAAACACTACCCAGATATAGGCCTACAATTTAAACATAATCGTTCGGAGACATTTTTGAAATAATCCAAATTTTCAAAAATCTCTAATTAGTTAACTACTCTTAGAATAATTTTTACCCAAAAACCAAGTATACTGTGTTATTTTGGGGTAGAGGAAAGGGGGGGGGCGCAAAACACGGCTTGTATATCAATTCTAAACCAACTCATTTGAGCCATTTTATAAAATTTGAAACTAAATTAAAATCACTCAACAGTAAACTACCATTAATTCAAGACAAGGGTCAAAATAATTTTAAGCACTATATATCTAGTTATAACCATATAAAATTTAAACATCAAATGTGAGCGAAGCCAATTAAACCATTTGAGATATGTGGCCAGAGACAGAATTACAGACTTTTTTGGGGTTCTGGGGCTCACAAAACGTAAAAAGTCATCAATATCTTGAGGTAGAAAGTTTTCATGAATACGATAATATTTCTTTAGATTAAAAAATAAAAACGCAAAAAGGAATAAGCTAAAACTTTACACACACACAAGTAAATGTATAGATTTATCTCGTTTTATAATTTGAGCCAAATGCACCGAAGATAAATTATAAGACGACCTGGTTTGAAAAATAAAAATAAACAAGGGTATTTTCTTATTTTCTCCTTGTAACAAGAGCTTTAAAACTCAGTCACTGGAACATTTGTTTTACAAAGAATGGACCAGGACAGGCGGGGGAGGAGGACTGTCTCTGACGTTTAACTACAGGTCAAAACATCCCACAATCTCTTCCCCCCCCCTCCCTCCCCCGTTTCCCACCATCGCAAGTTTTTACACTGAGGTATAGTAATAATAGTAAACATAATATTAATAATAGTAATGTGTACTTTGGGGGAAGTTATATACTAACGTGCCTTCAGGGAGCACTAGCGCTAGTGGAAACAAACAAGCAATGAAAGCGCACAAAAACAGATAAGATTTCCGTGTCGATTCGGTGCCGCGGCCATAAAGTAAACAGGCCATGGGAGTGCTTCACTCAAACTTTGTTACGTAAAGACACATTAAAGCAAAAGGAAAGATAAACTTTGTACTTAAATAAAATAATGACAATAAAACACACACACATACAAACATAGAAAAAAGAAATATTAGAAAATATACAAAAACAAACCACGAGGTTGCCAAAACTATGTTTATTTTTTTCTTACATTATAACATGAATATATGGCTGGCCTACATCTTATATCCCTCATATCTTACTTTATTTTTTAATACGGCGTATTATTACCCGTTTGGGCTGTATACATATGACCTCATCATGCTAATATGTTAGAGATGGGGACGGTCGAATTTAGAGGAATTTAGTCGAATTTGCGTGGTATAAAACCATTTAGGAAAAAAACACCCGCAGTACACTTACCCGGGATTCAAATTCCAACCTTCTCATCGACGGAAAACCATACCAGATGAGCTTGACGCTTTTCCCACGTATCCACCAATGTTTATTATAATTTAACTACACCCTCTCAACCTGATTGATATCCTTTTGCGACCAAATGGATTAAATTAAACAGTTTTGCAGTGGTTTTAAATTCACTTTAAAGTTCATCGGTGCACACGATGGTTAAAGCTTTACCCTTAAATGGTCTTGTTTGTAATTAATGGGAAGGGGGTCGTGATTCAAGTACCCGGCGGGTGTGCTGAGGATATTTTTGTTTTAAACGGTTTATCCCTCTCCCTACATGCACATTCTGGTGCTTTTACTATAAGGGGTCATAAACGTTTAACTCTCAATGCACTTGGTCGCCAATGAAGGGGAGAGTTAGAGTTGAAATTCCGATAGCGTGCACTGGGGGACGAGGTGAAGGGGGTGGGTTCCCTCGCATGTAAATTTCACATCCTCTCTTCATGTTTATATGGGTACATTTTCTCTAAAGACAATAATCAAAATCTTTTCATTTTAAATTAAGTCATTAATAAACTTTCATATTTATGAATCCTACTTTTTTTTTTAGATCATAGTTCATTTTTAGTTTTTTCTACAACCTCATGAATCCCAACTCTCCCGTACCCTCACTATTCAGTATTATATGCATGTAAGTTAATTAAACTGTTTTATATAATTTAAAAATAAAATGCAATTATTGTTTGGATATAATTACTTTAAAAAAATACGCTTAATTTACATCTATCTAAAAATTTAAATTTAAAATCCTACATGTTTTAACAGCGAATTGATAGTGAATTTTAATTTTTTCTAAACAAAAGAATTACCATAAACATATTTAATTCTCTATCATGGTATATGGTAGACATGTTCTGATGACATTCATGTTTTTATTATTATTATTATTATTATTATTATTAGCACCGCGTCTTACTACCCGTTCGGGTTATACGCACTTACGCTAATGTGTAATGGTAGGGTGATTGTGAGATGAAATGGAGGACCTACTGTTTAACGTGGAATCCGAACCACGTTGGAGGCCTGACATTCCACACATTCACAAGATGTCTTGTCAGAGGTTAAGGAAGGGTTTGGTAATCAGATAACTCTGTGCCGGGACCGAGGAGTGAACCCCGGCCGCCAGCACAGAAGTCTGACACCTTACCCCTAGACCGCCAGGTCACCTACCATTCATGTTATTAATATATTAATATATCTAATGTGACATAAAATTTAATTACATATTAAAATCCATCTGGAAACATCCTAAAGTTCCCATGTTGAAAATAACTGCTTTAGATGAACGTAAAAATCATGATAATACATTTTAGACAACATACCTCACCCTCCAGACCCAATCATAGTGCCAGGGGTCGTACCATATTAGTACGATCACGTACCCATCAATACACCACACATATTTTAGTCGGTCAAACCTGGGATGAAACCAGTACCACCTAGACCTATACTATAAATTATTATCCACTGAGGCGAGTGGACAGTCCAAACGGTATAACCACGTCATGTGATAGCTAGGTAGGTCACATCCAAACTATCTACCCACGACATAAGATTTCCGTAGCTGGGTAGGTCACATCCAAACGATTTGAACACGGTTTGTGATTGCTGGAACTATGTAGATCCACTCCAAACTATCTAAAAAGGCTTGTGATTGTCGTAACTGGGTAGGTCCCCTTGTTTCTCAAAAGTATTGACGCGTGTGGTTATGAATGGTGCGTGCTCCTTCTCTCTCTCTCTCTCGCATCATCCCGTGCGCCATCTTGCGCGTGTGCAATAAGCCTCCGTTCACCTGCGACTTCCCTTTCATGTCTCTCCTCGCAACATTGAACATATATAATCACCTCGGTAGTCGGTAAAGAAAGGAAACAACAAAAAAGAGCCTACGCAAAAATGTTCCGATGGCAGTTCGGTGTTTGCCAAAAAAATCAAAGGAGAGAGGAAGAAGACCATTTGCAAAACGGGTCTTGCCAAAATACGCGAGGTTGGATGACCTTGGAATGATGCTGCTTTCGGAATGTTTTGACGAAGACAAGAGCATTCCTCTTGGGTAACTGTTCATCTGTTCCTCTATTTGTACTGTTGTCTGATTTCCAAATAAATTGCAGGCCAAGCGTTGACATTTATGTCAGAAATACACTCCTGGCCAAAACTATTCTTGACATATTGATTATATAGAACCTCCCCCCTCCCCTCTTTATTCTCTTTCTATTCAAAATGCTACCTGAACCTTACGTTTTGCTAACTATACCCAACCTGTGGTTATTCAAACACACGTGATAGGACTGCCAGAAAAATAACCGGGCACAATATTACTGTAGGCAACCAATCAGCGAAGTTTGAAACAAGTCAACTAAAGCAAACAAAGAACGTTACGCAACATATGTATTGAAAATAGCACATTTGCTGAAGTTATAAATTAATTGAGAAATACCTTCCTACCTGATAAACGACAAGAAACATAAATTAGTGAATTCAACAAATATACATTCCAATAAAAAATTACTTCTCTTTTTTTGATGGATATATTTTAATAGGTGGCCTATTATATATTCTTAAAGATATAGTAAACTAAAACGCAATAAAAGCTCAACAACCCAAATACTTTGAGCTGAAAGCCCAAAATTATTAACTAAAATCAAACATCTAACTAAAATATACTCCGTTTTAAGTTGTTTTCGCAGGAATCAAAACTATAAGGATATACAAAAAATCCACTGGTTTAATTAAAATTAACTTATCAAAAACTTAGCATTTTTTTTAATGCTTTTATTTCCAAACGAGTGGCCACTTGGTCTAAGACATCAGGCTCGCAGTATACTAGATTTCCTGGAATATGGATGTTCATTCTCAACTAGGTGGCTTACCAAACCTGAGTTATCAAAGTGTTTTGCTTTGGTTCCTCATCCTCTCTAGACGCTAAGGATTCTTATGAATTACCCTTCTAGGAGGGCAAGTAATTTTTTTATAACACAAAATTTCCCTATGTTCTCCAAGCTTTCCAAAAAGAATTTGCATATTTTCATGGAATTTTAATTCAAGTAGAGAAATAAAACAACTTTAAAAAAATAATGTTAGTGTGACCTTGTGTAGTTGGCGTTTAAAACGGGTACATTCAGAATATAATGGGAAAATGTGTATCGGCTTTAAGAACAATATTTTTTGAATAGGAGAAAGGGGTGATAATTATTTTTAATTGGCGTGTTTAGTTGTTAATTAACCCTTTACTCTATGTAATTTAATTATTTTTTTCTATGTAAATATCTATTATTGCATGCAGTTAAATATCCCAACTTTGCAGATATTACAATTTTTTGTGTGTGTGACATTACTTATATTTCCCTGTTTTGCATGTACACAAAAAACTCCTTAAGTAGTTCTGTTTTTTAGGAGCGTAGCAACCCTACCTCCATTCCCATTCAATTGTAAGGAGGGAGAGTGGGAAACCGTTTAGAAAAAATAAATAATAATAGCTCAATACACCCATCCTAGATTCTAAAACTTCTATGTCTGCGTGTCCTCCATTGCAGATTATACTGCTTAGATTAAGCGATTAGTGGTGCAAAGGATACTAGAATGAAAAAGTAGCATCTTAGGTCAAGAAAATTGAGATTAATGACTGAAGAGTTCGTTGTGCTGACCATATGATACCCTCTATCTGAAAATGTTGGTACTATCATCGCCAACAGACGGCGGCCACTCGGTCAATATGGCTCGTTTCTAGGTTCACGCCATGGAGTATGATTTGTTCAAGATCATTATAACACACAACGTTTATGTTGAGTGAGTTTACATTTTGTCTGTACCAAAGTGAAAAGGAGAAAAATAACTAAAATAACGTCTACAATGACAGATTGCCTGGTTCTAAATGTTGACATTTCATAATAATGCCAAAAAATGTAATTTACTGCGATTTGAAAACATCTAGACATTGAAAATTGTGATATTAAGACTGATTCTCAATTATTTCGATACCAGTAAGAATTAAGGGTCTCAAAATATAGGAAAATTGAGTTTGACACCCTTAAGTGTTAAACTTGACTTAATTAGAAAGTGTAACGATCAAGAGTTAAGAGCAGTAGCTTTGAAGTTCTTTTATAACATTTTTTTTTAAAGGAATCAGATAATTATGTTTCAGTATTTCTTCAATATCTATTGACGATGTCCTGAAATTTAATGACAACTTTTTCTCTTCATTTAAAAAGTTTCTCATCTAATGCCGCTATGTTCATGGCATATATTCAACAATTATTTATGATATCACCATGTGAAGAAAATCAAACTTTATGTTTTTACTAAAGCAATTTTTGATTTATTTTGGCTAAACAAACTGTAAAAACACTGCCCTTATCTCACGATCCCTAAACTCTCACCGAATAAAAAATATTATAAACTTGATTCAGGGTGAAAAGTGATCTTGAACAAATATAAATATTTCAATAGCGGTACTATCTCTATTTGTGTGTTGACGCCAGCGCGGACTGTCTTTAAGAGAAAAGGAAGCAGTGTTCTCTTGTGCTATTTTCTAATAATAGAGAGCGTTTCTAGCGCGTAGTATCGGGTTATGACAGCTGAGCGCAAGAGGGCCAGTGATGGGAAGATGGAGAGGAGAGTATATGGAGTCCAGAGGAATCTTTTCCCAGTTGCTCAACAGGAGACTAAATGACTCACGCCATAGAGTCTATTTTTACTTCTTTTATTTTTTAATATTCTTTTTACGATTTATTTTTTTACATCACCATCTTTACTTCATCATACGTGCTGACAGCCAAGGGTACAAAAGAACGGAGGTATAAAAAAAGGAGATGTGCATTTTAATCTTTATGCACACGCGATCCATCAATTTTTTTTTTTACCAGAGCAGCGGACTTCCTGTACTTGAGCTCTAGTGAAACATTGTTAGCTACAGCTTGAGCGAGTAAACTCTTTAGTCTGTCTTTCGTCAGTAAGAAGCTACGTCATAAGACATTTTATATTTCCGTAGTCGAGACAGTCAAGGCACTAATTCAAATCGTTAACACAAAAAATTTAGCAAAGTTTATTTTAAATAACGTTATTAGTCGTATTGATAGTAACATATAATCTTTTTAAAAAAACTTATTTCTTTCCTCAAAATTTATGAAGTGTTATCTTGATATTTGACTACAATTTAGTTAAAATTAAAATTAAAATACAAATGTTGGGTTTTATAATTCGAATGAGCTGCTAGACTTTTCATTCAGAAAAGGATCTAAAAGAATCTATCATATAATACATAATTTTTATGAAGGCATGGTGTAAAACATGTACAGTACAACATTATTTAATTTAATTCTTCAACTTCTTTATAGAACCTTCCACTTACGATCTTTAGTTATGTATTCCTTTCATTTTTACCATAAACATTTGTATTTTTAATTTTTAATTTTTAATTAATTGTTGTAAAACATCAAGAAAGCTAATACAGTGCTTCAGGATAAATAACCTAAATACATTCTAAAATTATGAAGAGATTTTACCATAATGTCCGATAGTCTAGCTCAGATGATAACGTGTCTGCTTACTGAATTAAGGGTCCCGGGATCGGTTCCCAGCATGGCCAAAAAATTTGTCATTGGTGAAATGTGGCTTTACCCTTTCACACTGATAAGTTGATAGCTGGAGGATGGATGTTGTATCTGTTCTAGATTTAAGTTAGTTCATAGGTCATGAGCTGATATAATCAGTCGATTCAGAAATTGCAAATTAAACGGATTAAAATAACATAAATTAACATCCATTTTGAGGATAAGAACAACTGATGACCCAGTTAGTTTTATAGAATGCGTCTTACTCTCAATCAAGACTATTCGCAAACAGTATTTACAATAATTAAGTAGGGAATTACAATAGTAGATTTTAGAGGATTGTAACAACATTTATGTGCTGGAAGAGGTGAAAAACATTTTAGGAACAAACACCTTCAGAACATTCAACCAGTATCCGAATCATGACCTCCCCATCAACCGGTAACCAAACATTAAGAGGCGGACGCCTTAGCCCACATGCTCACTGTCACATGTAATCAAATAATTATTAGTGAGCATTTGGACGTGTGTTACCTGACACGTTTTCTAACGCACCCATTTAAATTTTTTAATGTAATCCTCCAAGATTTCTGAAAATAGGTAGGCCTACTACAAGAACACCGATTTACAACCTTGGTAAGTAAGAAATTGCCGCCCTGACTTTCAGCTTTATCTCAATATTTAACTATACTATGCGTTATTTATAGATATGGTCCACGCCAAAATAAAGTCTCAAGATTTCAACAGTGCCCTTTTTATCAACCTTACAGCTTAAGTTTTATTAATAATGTGTGAAAATGTGACATTAGCTCATTTCTTAACGTCATTTTAAGCATATTTGTAAAACTATGAGATTGGGTTTGATGAAAAAAGGATCTAGATTTAGTCTTTATCTATTTAAAACAGTATTTTTTTATAGACTCACCAATACCATTTTAAGATAGTTGAGAACTAGCAGCAAGTTTTTAGCTTTACCTTGAGAAAAGTAGTTTAGTTGATTTTTCCCTCTCTTTCTTATTAACACGACACCGGGTGGTTATAGGTGAAGAGCGAAAGGGATTATAAGCTTAGACAAAACAGAGAAGTAGTTCAAGACAGCGATCGATACTTTCTAGCTGACCGAGGCAGCCGACTAAACTTTGATAGAAAGCACATTATGTGTAGACTAAAAGCAATAATACGTTTATAAAGTTTTTTGGGAAAATACAAATGAAAACTACATATATAATTATCCGTAACATTCCATCCTTTTGTGTTTTATTTTTATCGAGGCTATGCTAAGTACACTTGCTATCAAGCTAGGCTGTACAAATATAAACGTAGCTTCAATTCAATATTTCACTCCTTGTTCCTTGATCAAATATTAGCGCAAGAGTTTAGTCACACCTCATTACTAAAAGCAGAACTGCTATGATTAGGGCTTTATGCTATGATCGTGGAGGTCGAGACTCAAATTCAGGGTTGCAACTATGTTCTTGTTACCAAAAGCCCTGTGTTTTACAGGTTTTTCGAAAGAAATACAATTTTTTTTCTCAGACTCTTTAAAGAGAAATATAGATAATTTAATTTATCTCATACAAGCAAGCCCAGATTAACACTTTTGGGGACCCTTAGAAGTTAGTTCCCCAATTAATGATTTTGAATCCTACATTACATCATATAATAATCATTTAATTTTGAGACAATTTTCTTTTGCAAACGTTTAGCAATCATGCTGAGTGCCGTGAGTTTGTTATTACATATTATTAATACTACAGTAACTGTTAAACTATAGTCTTTTATATACTGAGTGGATTGTAGTACCGTAAAATGATAGCTAATAATATAATAATATTGGACATGATATAATAATTATAGAATATTTCACTGTAATTTAATTTTATGCACTCCACCGTCTGCAGATAAAAAGTAATAGTATTAGTATAGTAAAAATATGTTATTATTATAACTTTTTTGCATTTTTCTCACGTCCCATTTAGTTAATTCTTCAATATTAATAATTTTATAATTTTACTTAAGAAATTATTGTCAATAGAAAACCAATGTTTATTTTTCTGTCAATATTCAACGGTACCATCTGCAGATATGTAGTATTTCCGGTTTGCCAAAATCAAATTTTGCGTTAGTTCTTAGGCATGGACTGTTGGACTCCACGTAACACCAGGCAACCAAAGCCCTTCGATTATGGAATTTCTAGATTAGTTTGAGATAAACCTTACAAAAAAACATTGAAAAATATTGAAATATAATATGATCACAAATTAAATATGACAAGTCAAAATGATTCATTTGCCAGGCGGATGGGGGCCCATAACTTCGGAGGCCCCTGTGCGTGGCACACTTGGCACATGCCTTAATATGGGCCTGCATATAAGTTACATGTGATTATTGTCCAAAACAAGATGTTTGGACTCTGACGAATAAAAAATCATGCAGGCTTTTTGAAAGACAATTTAACAGGGTGAAAAGGGGGAGGGGAAATATAATACATTTGTTTGAATATGTGTACAAAAGTTCCTTAAACTTTTCTTCTGTGTTTAAATGTTCTAAATTTACAAATATTCCCGTAACTTTTTATTTAAGAAATTCATCTTATCCTTTACATATTTCCAGAAATTTTTCAGAATCTTTTATGAGTCGTATCTGCCTCGGACGTCCTGGGTTTGGATCCTGACTGGTTTAGTATACGATATGACCATCCTTGATTCTCGTGCGCTAATTACAGATCGGCGTTATATTACTTTATTCGGGCACCAGATAATTACGATCCTACCAACGTTTATTATTAGTTTTATTATTGCTTATTAATGTATGAAGTTATAATAAATAAAATTAATATTATGGTTATTAATTCGTTGAAATATTCTGGTGGTTTGCATGATATAAATTACAAATATAAAGCAATACATATCTGTTGTCAAGTCATTTCCAAACTTAACATAAGTTTCTTTCCTTATATTCTAAATTAATTCTCTCTTTACTACAATCAACTATGAATATTATAAAAATATTGTGAATTAGTATTTCTTCATGTGACTAAAACCTAGTAGAAGTGACTATCTCACCTTCGTATTGTTTTACTATCAAAAAGCTAGTGCCTACACACATCAATTCTGGTTGGTGACTTAATTCCTAGTGTCTATCCCTCCAATATGAGTCGTGAGGTCTCTTGATACCCCCGCGACCCCAAAGAAGGGTCCCGCTCAATTTGTCAATTTTCCTTCTTAAAAATAGATCGGTCAAGGTCACATTCACTGCCTTGAAAAAAACTGCACACAAGGGTGGTGAGAATCTTCGACTGCAGTTCTTTTCAAACTTGTTCCAATACCGGCTTCTCCGGACTTCTTAACTCAGTTTGTAGAGTGTCTACTGAACTATGGACCCCGAGCTCAAGCATTAAAACCGTCTTTTTTGGAGGGGGGGGGGAGGAGAAAATTATTCATATATCTCTTTCAAACTAATAAATTGACTGCTGGAATAGGAATACTGATTGTTGTGTTTGTTCTAAGGTTAAGTTTATATGTAGTCTATATATTTTAGAAACTAGTCCTACTACCCATTTGGACTATACACATATTATGATGCACTACCTTCATGATTCATACGCACCAAGACAAGTTATTTAATAACCTATGGCCGAGTTAATGATCTAGGTGAAATAAATGAATCAACCACACATACCAACACAGCCGTAAGATATATAAACAGTGTATATCTGTCAGTAGCAAAGATCATAATGACGATATAGTCTACCTTTATAGTAGGCAAAGTATCCTAGCACTTATACCATTCACAGGGTTAAAACCCGGCGGGGAGTCTCCCTGTTCAAAGCCGGATGATATAAAGGCGACATATAATAATTTAAACAACCATTTGTGGTTGAATATATCAAAGCCTCCAAGCAATGTTCAGGTTAATCAAAGGAGATTTATAAAAATAATGTCACAGTTCCAACAATGCAAGTGTGTGTGTATATATATATATATATACACACACACTTGCATTGTTGGAACTGTGACATAATATATACATATGTATGATTCCAAACAATGCAAGTATTTATACACACACACAAACATATGAGACTGAATTTGTATTAAATATCTGCCGATTCCCCAAATGCTGGCTCAGTTTAGTGGAATCACTGTAGAAGGGTGGATTATAACATTAACATTTTATTGTTTTAGTATTAACTAAATGTAACTATGTATATTATTAACCGTATCAGTAAGCACGTGGACTAAATAATAGGCTGATACTGTCATGTTTTACAGTGACGGAAAGGTGGTGGTTTGAACCTAGGTCAGTTGTATTGAGGATATTTTTGTCCCTATTTGGTTTCCTATTTTCCCTCAACCAAAATGCGGCTATATCCCTTCTAAACAAAAGCTTATAGCGTCACAGGATATAATTTCTACTTAGTTTATAGCAATTTGGCACATCGGTGGTAAGGCGGAAATAATGTCGGGATATTATTCTCTGTTTTTTCAGAGACTGTAATACTATCGGATAAAAGCGCCTCGCTTTGGGCGTCAATAATAAAAACTATGTGATCAACCACCCCACTTCGGGCGTCGATTGATTCACTGCGGATTAATTCCCTGTTTATTGCTGTGATGATTTTAGGTTGTCTTAAGCTCCGTGATCGAGCACCTATCATCACTGTACGGAAAAGATACCGTTCAATCAGCTGTCTATAGCCCCGTCTTCGAGAACTAATTAAATCGGTATTAATATTATTAAAGAAAGAGAAATGTTGTTGGCTGTTATTTCACACACGGTTTATTTAAATTACACCTGTAAGTTACTTGCACATATTTAAATTAAATGTTTTATACCACTGCACACTTGTGATATAGATGTGACTTATATTATAATGTGTTGGACTGTGACTGACTCGTGCGTGAGCGAGGTCCCGGAGATCGTCCTCCTCATCGTCGTCGTCATCGTCAATTGCCATACTATAAACATACAGTGGTTTATATATGACATATTCCTTGCATTTTCTCCCCTGGTCAACAATGTAAAAACTAACCAATAGACAGAGTCCTGGCGACACGTTTTGTGAGGGCTAGCTTCTTATTGGTATAAAGAAATGGCGTGTTCTGCCAAATACTATGAACTTGTTCCCTTTAACAGGAATTGACGCAGTTACTCTTTTACCTGGAAATATGGTGTAAAAAATATACTTTAGGGTGAGATCCTTTTCACATATTTTCTGAGAAACGCGTGTTTCTTCATGGATGAATCTTAAAAGGATACACTACCTATATTGCTTTAAAGAAAAATTACCGTCATCCATGACTTTTTACATAATTTAGATTAATCCAAATCAATA
>CABFOW010000125.1:332997-377839 GCA_902141385.1 Timema californicum
TTTTACTCAGCGTGTGTTGTGCTTAAAAACCGTGTACCATATTCTTGAATGTGATAAAGTTTAGAAGAGTGTAGAATTAGATTATTATTCTGCTTCCAGCTATTCTATTTGATTCATTTTTTTCCCGGTTCTTTCATTTAACAGAAAGACTAAATGCGCTTGCAGTACTTTCAATGGAGAAAAATTTCCTCAATTGTCATCCAGAGATTAAGGAGAAATTTATTGAACTTTTTGCACACATTAAAATAAGAAGAATGGATTTCATTTTTAAATGAATAGATCAAGCTTGAAATGTAACAATTTATGTTAAAGTAAGTAAAAGATTGTGTTTTTTTTATTAAGATTTAATCAAGTTCCTGAATTAATTTTCTTTTTTATAATTTTTTTTACTTTTACACAATTTTAAAACAAAGGCTAAAAATTTTCTGGAGCAGAACCCCCACTAATTTTAGCTACGTGCCACCACTGATATATATATATATATATATATATCACCGCTTTCACTACCCGTTTAGGCTATACACATATATGATAATTACTCTAATGGGGTAGTAATTAATTAAGCATTTTAGAGGTAATATATCCGCACTTACGTGGAAGAAAAGCGGGAAACCACTTACGAAAAACCACCCTTGGTAGAACCGACTGGGATTCCAATCCCATCCTCCCCGTCATCAGCATGCCAGTATTAACATAGTGTGACGCCTTAAACCACTAAGCCACTGAAGCGGGTATTTTCATTTTGAAATAAAATGGCTACGAGTGGTTTTTGGGGAAATTAGCACTAGCATACTGGGCTCTAATTCTAGAGGCTGGAATTCAATCTCGAATGAAAGTATTAAATAGATATTATGTAGGTATCTGCTGTACCTGTAGTACTCCAAGTTAATAGACTCGTATTTTGATTGATCGTCGTAGCCGAGGAGGTGGAGTTATAATCCCAAACGGATGCGAGGTAGGGTTTCCACGTGCGATTCTAATTGTGGTTTTACAATACTCTCTCCCCGCTAATACGAGTGAATTATCTCATTCATTTTCCTTAGATTAAGAAGTTTGCAAGCCTTGCGTTAAAAGTAATCATTCAAAAACCAATTTATTTAAATCCTTTCCACAATAAAATAAGTATAAAAATCCCTTAAACATTCGTTCTTTCAAACCGTTCTCAAATTTCTGGAGCAACAGAGTAATAATAAACAGATGAGCAGAATATTTCAATGTATTTTAAGCTCGTGTAGCGCTGACCCAGATGAGATGTGATAAGCAATACACAAAAGTGCGTCATATTGCATAATATGCAGGGAGTTTGTCGCTTTGAAACCAAATATCATGAAATCTTTATTTTGATGAGCAAAGTAGATTTCTGACAATCACAAAATAAACTTAAACTATTTTCATATTTAATATATGTCATGTGATCTTCAGTTCTGACCTTTGATATATGGTTTCAATACCAACATAATAACACTAATGATATATTAAAAAGTGATATACCACGAAAGTTTGTATTTTTTATAAGGTAGTTTCTACAAAAATCTTATTAGTGCACAACGCGTCCCATCACTAGCGATCCCAGCTATTCGCATATTTACATTAAGGGAGCCAGGGTGAGGAAGGCAAAATTCCAAAGGAAGTTTATTTGCATTTATGAGGAGGGGTACTCATAAATCATTTAATAAAAAAAAATACCCCAAGGGGCCGTCCTTAAAATACGTAAGAGTTTTGGGTGAAGGGATGGAGTAGGGAGGTTCAGTATTTATTTACGTTTTCCTCCGGGGAGTTTGGGGTAGAGGCGTCGGAATCCATCTTACATAAGGTTTTTAATCAATGTTCATAGCGAGACAAAATAAAAATATTAACTAAGAAATTTCACTTATATTTAATTTAATGTGTTGCATCTAATTTTACTGTAATTAAAGTATTCTAAAATTATGTCTAGAAATAATCAAACGATTAAAATAATATAGTTAACCAAATCGTAAAAAAAAATTACGTGAGATATAGAAAATGAGGGGGGTGAGGGGGGAGGAAAAATCTTATCATCACTTACGTGGGAGGTGGAGGGGTCAAAAATCATTTAAAAAAAAGCCTTATGTAATTTAAGGACGGCCCCCAAGACACCTAGCCGGGATTTGAAACCATACTGCTCCTTTGCCGGCAAACCAAACAAGAAATAAACTGCCATCTTTTCTTCGTGGGCCCCAAAGAGAAGGTAAATTTCATAGTCAATGACACCAAATATTGTAATTAGTTTTAATGTATTGTGTTTATGAGCAATGTAACAGGTCCTCTTATTCAGTGTTCTGCAAACCGTGTGTCGCAGCCCACTGGTGCGTCGCGGCGGCGAACTAAGTGTATCGTGCGGCCACAAAGCCGAGAGCGTCACGCACCGCTGTTCAATAAGAACACGAATCAAGTTGATACGATGGGCAGCCGTGCGTCATACACATTTCTACCTTACTTGTACTTAATAATAATTTTAATCAATCTGGTAAAATCAAAAACTTTCACACAAAATTGGTCAACTCAAATTACTAACGGTTCGAAATAAATGTTTCCCAATTTTTTAAACGCGAGCACAGAAAAATAACTTCAAAGTTTTATCGTGGAACATTTGAAGTTAACTCAGATATAAATTTAGTATATACTTTCCTAATTCATATTTACCATAAAATCGTTAGAATGGGTGCGTAATTCATTTTCTGCTGCCACAGCGCGTTCACAAAAAAAAACATTGTGCCGAAGAAAATGTAGGTTTGTACCGTGAACTTAAAAAAGGTTTGCGGAGTACTTGCTTTAATTTTAATCATTGGATCAAGAGAAAGGTCTAAGATGGGTGGAGAAAAGTGGGGAATGGGGTTTCAAAGCTATTACATACCATCACTAGCACGAGTAAAAGCGGACAGTACATTTTAAAAAAATACCATCAATCGGGACTTTGGTTGGTCTTTAATGTGTCATTGTCTTCTCGATTAGAGCACTAATCGGTCAGTGTTTGTCTCTATCGCCTTTTTTGAAAAAAATAAAATAAAGCTTTGTCTCGCCGAATAATTGATGTGGTCACGTCTGGCACACTTAATTTATTTGTGTATGGTGTAGTGCAGCCAAAAAATGCCAGTTGCGAAAATAAATTATATAGGTAGGATATATCTGGGGTATTCTTTATTAGCTACCCAATTGTCTAGATTTTTAATGAGAAAAACCAGAAAGTAACTTTTGTGGATGATCCAAAATCTTCAGCTAGTGCTGTTTTTTGTGTTGTTTTTTTCCTTTGGAGAAACCAATTTAAAGAAAAATAAAGTTTCCAGTTTAATGAAGTTTAACATTATGCAATGAAATCTATTTTAATTATATAAGAAATACGATGAGTTTATGTTGTTGTTTTTTTTACTTTCTTTTACTTAAAATCTATATTATCTTAGTATTAAAATGATAACGCGATGAATAATAAAATGTTTAAGTATTTATTTTGAAAGACACAACTTTTAATTCATTTCTATAGTAAACAAAATATTTATTTTACTACGCCATTAATATTAGGTTTGTTATAATGTTCATAATATTATTATTAATAATAACACAAATGTAAAATTAAACAATTATTTTGTATGAAAGTGTGACCGCTTTAAGCAGTGTTGTAATTATTATTTTTTCTGTTTACAAAAAAGGCCAATATATTATTATTAATATTGATTTTTCTCTAAAATATGCACATATTGCCCATCATTCATATTAAATTAAAGTGAGATAAGTCGTAACAAATTAGATAGCCAATTACAGTCAACTCTCGATTCTACGACCCCGGGAATAGCGTCCCTCTCAAAGTAACGACCCTTTTTTGGGGAACCGTGAAAAATGTGGGAAAAAAGGTTGAAAAGTTTAAGGAAATCAGCTGTAAAATGTGTTTGTTGTATTTATTTAGGTCGCTGCGTTGCAATTATCTTTGTGAGCGCTGTATTACTAGTAACTGGGGTGGGTCAGGTATAAAAAAAAGACACCACCTCATCAATGCCAGCCAATATCACTTGACTCTGTCCACCCCCTCCCACAAGCAAGACAATGTTTCCCCGCGCGAATGTCGCTACATCACGCGCAAGGCTTGCTTTTGCCATTGTTATTTTGATTCTCGATTTGGTTACTATTTTGGTTTGATTTTGTGAACAATTTTTGACGACCCATGCTATTGTTTAACATTGATATTTTGATTTGGTTACGTTTTTGGTTGGATTTTGTGAACGATTTTTGATGACCCACGCTATTTTTTTTATTTGATACGAACCTATAATTTTGACGAAATGAGTGAAAGGAGTACCTTCTTCAAGAAATAGGTAGGTTTTATTTTATTTACTTTTTCACGTATTGTCTAAAAAATGCAATTTTTTCGTATGAAGGTCAGGGGTGGAAAAAAATCTGTTAATTCCAATAACGACCCTTTTCCAGGGAACCGTGAAAGGTCGTAGAATCAAGAGTTGACTGTATATATGTATGTGTTAGCTCATATATGTGTATCCTATATCTGTTCTTCATAAGTCAAAAACCGAAGGTTGGTTTGATGATATTTCTATCCATCCAGAACTGGGCAATGACTCAGTCCTTTGGCTGGTTAATGTTGCCAACACCATTTGGTAGAAATTGTATGTACCAGGGGAATTTAGAAAGTATTGTGGCTCTACGTTGCCTTACTCATTAAATTTCTATTAGCACTAAGGGTCATACTAATTTTCCCGGGAAAGGTATTTTCACATACCTTCCAGAGTTCTTTGTCACAAATGATATGGGACCGACGGCTTTACCTCCCCTACTAATAAATTACTGGCTTGAGTTTGAATCCTGCATGGGTGTGTTGGATGTGGATTAATATCCTCTTTACAAGCTAATGTTTAATCATAGGAGTCTAAAATTAATTTAAATTATACTATAGAATTTCGTATCAGAGGGTGATATGGTTTACCGGTAACCCCGAAGGTCTAAGCTTGAGTTCCAGCCTCATGTAGGCTACTGAGTTTTTTCAATAAATGGCTTCCCACCCTCCCTATATGCAAATTCCTGAACATTTCTTCTCTATTCTACTTTCTTCATCACTACCACATTAATGTAAATATACTATTCGAAGAGCTTGGGCCAGTAGTAAAATGGGAAGCATGGCGAGAATATTAGTGTTGGGTTAATTTGACACATTTACTATTAAGTGCAACATTGCAAAAAACATAATTATTAAGAACTAAACTACAAACATTACATTGTTAAGTCATTGTTCTCGGTCGCCTTCACACGACATATTTTTCGACTCCGTTTCCGCGTGCCAAGTTAGGTCGCGCAACACCCATTGCTACCCAATGATCCACTAAGCCTCAGTCACACCGGGAGACCCAAGTTCGTCACAAACAAACAGTGGGCACGATCGTCCCATCCAACCCGCAGAAATATGCGACAGCAAAATAACACCATAAGATCAAACGGTGCCCCGCCCGTCATTTGTTGTGTAGTCTCCAAGACTCTTGAAACAACCGTGTCGAATGGTTTTTTTTAATATCCTGTGAACCATATCTTGACACCCGTCGGGTTTTATCCACTCATTCACATTAATGGGGTATTAAGAATCAAATAGCCGAAGCTATTGGACACGAGAATTGAACCCGGGACCTTTGGCTTAGTACGCCAATGCTCTGCCCACTGAACTATCCAAGAATCGTCCCGACCCTAGGGTCATTCTTCATTCATATTTTAAGGCAGAGTCTATGAGAGACGTGTGGAAATCATTGGCTTTATTAACGAGCTATCAGATGACGCAGCCATCTTCGACTCGGTAGTTGGCTTATTACTGCCACTTGTACAATTATTGTGATTTAGAGAGGAATTCTCCATCAAGATATCACATTCTGAAAATTTAAAAATGACACCTGGACACGGGAATCGAACGCGGGACCTGTTGCTTAAATTATTTAATTATTGCGTTTTTCAAAACAATTACTAAAACATTTTATTAATCATTGCCTCATCATTTTAATATAACAAAAGATAATATGTATTTTAAGAAAACAAGAAAGTGAGAAAAGAAAGCAGATGCTAAAACTAAAAATACTAAAAATAGAGTAAAGAAATGTTTATTTTTAATTTAATGACAGTATTTTGTAAGCAATAAATCTTATTTTAATTTAAAGAGATACTATCGCTACAATTTTATTTATAAAAATGTATACGTGCATGAAAGTAGATCGACAATGGTTTGGCATTGTAGCATTGAATTGGTTTGTACTTGCAATGAAAACAGTCGATGGTAACTTTTTACGAACAAAACCAACAAGAGTAGAGTCTATATAACTCGCGTAGCTCACGCTAGCTCCAAATTATTGAGCTTTTAAAATGTCATGTTAAATAACAGTATTTACTATATAGTTTAATTCAACACGACAGCACAACGGCGACACACTAATTAAACCGTTCCAATTCCAGCATATTTTGTATTTAATACAGCCCTAGATAATAGATACTGTCACGCCAAGCATTTTATCCCCGTTTTTGTCGGATCCATTTTTATAAAACTGCTGCGTTAAAATTAATGAAGGTTTATTTGGTAATGATTACGTATTTTACTACTTGTTCAAACTGTTCACAGCTATCATTTACTTACCTCAATGTGTGTAAAGAAGGTGACTTCTGAGAAAATAAATTTAAATTAGCAGGAAATAAGTGGACCCTATATAGAAAGTCAACCACAATGCACCGGGTCAGAATTTATTTAAGAGCCCGTCTCACAAAATGGATGACACCCAATTAGGCATTTCATCGGGGTGTGGTTATCTATTTATATATATATTTTAAAACAGCGGAACTAAGATAAGTGGAATTGTTTTACTTTTTTTTAAATATATAACAACATTTACAAATGTTAAAAATTAAAATGTATCCCAATTACGATGTTTTAAAATGAAGCATATAAAAACCGCACTTCGATAGGCTACATTTTCTGGTTGAAGCGTAATCTTGTATCTATATTTACGGTAAATAGGACGTGGCCAGAATAATGTTTAATATTTCAGAGTAGGCGATCACGCGTCTTCCTACATATTTGAAGGACAATAGTTCGATTCCAAGAAAGGTAGATATTGGTGTAGGCTATCGTCGATAAAAAATGAGTTTTACCTTTCACAGTTATTAATTGAAGGCCAGCGGACTGAGGAAAGAGTATGTTCTATAATCGAGCTATTATGGAAATTGTTTGCTGATAGAATTATTATTATTAGACCACGTCTTACTACCCATTCGGGTTACACGCATGCTGATAGAACAAGTTGCAACTAGCTTTATCTACACATTGCCTACTTTTAGAAACTACACAACACTCGGCCCTCTGGGCGTAAATTCATGGCTCGTAAAGTGCACGAAGAATAACCCAAATTAAAAATTAAGTTCAACTCATGGCACCAACTTTTCCAGTTTAAGGTGTGGTGAAAGAGAAACCAAGATAAGATCAGTTTCATTGTAGTTTTTGGACAAAATACATAAAATATCATTTCAAATGACACATTTAGTTTAATTTTTTCACACACGATAATCTACACAGCAGCTGATATATTAGTGAGGACTAGATTAGTATTTTAACAGGACATTTTCTCTTTATATAAAGAAGTGTCTTTTCATATTTAACTGTACTCATGACTAATAAAACTATTATAAGCTAAACGTATCTACTAAAGCCATTTTTTTATTTCTTTTCGATCAAAAAGGTTTATTGCTATAAAAACCGCGGCAATACCGACCTTAATTCACGTTCTCTTCTAAGCCACCTTAAATATTAACAAGCAACCACAAATACAAACAAGCCACCATATATACAATCAAGGAAACCACACATTGGTGAGCATGTAGTTGGAATGTAAATGTTTCACTAAAAACTAAACAGATAATAATAGTGATAATAATTTAAAAAGGTTGTTTTCTTTGGATTTAATGCAACACTTACAATATATCATTTTTCATATTACTTTATTTAATATTATAATATAGTGACATACTACCGTATATGCCTATATATATATACAAACATATACGGTATATATACTGTTGTAATATATATGCCATTAAATATTTAATTTATTAGGTAAGGGTTAGCAGGGTAGTTTAAAAAAGTGCACACTTATATGCACTAAATGATAATGGGAAAGCCCAGGGAAGCAATGTCGTAAAAGCAACATTTATGATTCAAAAAATGTTTAAAATAAATGGTAAGACAATTGTACAAACTTTCTCATGTAGTGTATTAAAGTTTTTATCGATATTTTCAAAAATAGGTTTTCAGTAAGCTACCCTTAAATAAGTTTTCCTCATAAAAACAAACATATCGTTTTGTTAATTACAGTAAACACACTCCATATAGAAAGAAATTCTAAGAAAAATTGTTAAATCAGTTTCTTTTTTTTATTTTGAATTTTCAAAAATCAGTCAGTTGTAAGCTACCCTCAAATTATAAATAAAAATACATTCTTTTATATCATGAAAAACAATTCGTAGATACTCATTTTTAACTAAACCTTAAAGGCAATTTTCTAAACGTTTTTAAAGTAAGCCATGTACAGTTAAATTAGTTTATTTGATAAAAAAAAACATTTACTTTATTATTTATCATGCAAAATAATTTCAAATACCTCTTTGAACACAAAGGCTAAAGCTATTTTCAAAAAATGTCAAATTTCAAAAAATAATCAATTAAAAAATCTTATAAGTAATTTAGGCTTAGAGACAGACAAACGAACAGATAGACAGACGAACAGACAAATGGACACATGGACATAATTATTGTAAAATATACCTTTTTGGATTCGGGGTCACATAAATTGTAAAGTTTCATCATAATCAAAAATCTGTCAAAATTTTTTTAAATGTGAAGTAAATTTTTTTTTATGAATGTTTGACCTGTATGTCAAGCATCAGTATTTCCTATTAGAGCATGGAACCTTCATAAAATTTAATTTGAAATATAACCCCTTTACTATTCTGAAGTTCTGACATGTTTACGGAAAGTGAATTCCCTATATACAATGTTATATAATCTATTTGGACACACGTGACGTCAGCAAAATATTCGACGGTTAAATCCTAACGAGAAGAGCCGACTGGGATGTTGACAGTTTCAATTTGTGGCTGACTGAGAAGCTTAATCTATTCAGAGAACTGTTTTGATCGCTTCATTAACTTGGAACTTATATTTGCCTTAGAGGATTTTCGGCTAGCTATTGTTTTATATGCGCTTAACTCAATGGACTTAAGTTTCTTTTCAACGAGCTTAATACACACCCAATTATTTCATATGGTTCGTGTCTTGCTACCTATCTGGGATATTGGTGTATTTACACCCATGATAAAGGATGAGGATGGTATAATTTAGAACAAATGTGCTCGAATTTGTGTGAAAATAAGGGAATAAACTATTTAGGAAATAAGCACTTAACCTCACTCGACCAAGATATGGATCCAGTTATATTCGCCACTATCATACCAGAATAAAGTAACGTTTTTGTCAGCGCGCCCGTCAGTGTGAATTATTTCTCAACTGCATCAAAAACCATGCAAAAAATAATAATTTCAATCTCACCAGGATTCAAGTCGCAAGACTAAGTATTTACTGTATTATCTAAAAAACAAGGTGATTTTTCATGTAACCTACATTGTTGTAACAATAACAAATGAGTGTATAAATTCGCAAGATTAAACCCTGTTGTGGTAAAAATATAAACATATCCTAAGAGCGCTCGGTTGGGAATCAAACCCAGGTCAAAGTCAAGTACGCGATCACAGCTCTGCTAGTCATATATTTAATAGTTTTCAACCAACACAAATATTTATATTGATTTCATTATGTTAAGGGGAATCGTGCACGTTATAAATTGATCACGGACCTAAATGAGTTTCAAATGAGTAAATATGATAATATGACCCCCTGAAAGAAACCCTTCTCCTCTTAAGACACTGAAATGTATCTGCTTTGCCTCTCAAGTACTTGCCAGGTTTGAGATCTATGTTACTCGTTCACTCAAAAACTGCCAAGCAAGTTTTAAAAAAGGTACTCGAGTCCCAGCGTATAACCCGAACGGGTAGTAAGACGTGGTGCTAAATATTATTATTATTACTCGAGGCCTTTTAACAGAATTTATAAGCAAAAAAAAACTATCTTCTGTGAGGCAGAAAACGCCGGTCTGAAATCGGGTTGGGAAAAGAGAGAGAAATGAATCGTTCAGACAAGGATAGCATAGTTAACATTCACCGTCGACACTACAGGTCAAAGCCATAACTTGTCTTTGTAAAAACTAAACAAACATATTGAGAGACAAGGGTTTAAATCCCAGCTGCAAATACTTGACGTGTTTTTCACTTATTGTTTTGAAAGCTATTAAGATAAATATTAATAATATAGTTTATATTAATAAAGGATTATATTATGATGGATGCTTGTGAGGACGCCAGTTGGTTTAGTAATGTATGAGAGTGAAAATGGTTTGTAGAAGGCATTAAATCGTTTGAATGTGCGAAAGGCAGAGTAGATCTTCGTATAAGTGTCTCCGAAACGAAGGGGATCGTTTTTGATATGGACGGATCAGGAATTTTATTTCAACTTAGTATAAATGGAAAACTGTTAGGACAAGTAAATGATTTTGTGTATCTGAACAGAATTTCCTGTAAAAATGGAAGCATCGACAAACGGGTAAACGCATCTCGTAGAGTAGTTGGATTTATGTGGACTTTTGCAAAGAGTGATGTATTAACGAACGAGACAAAGATGGCAGTATATTAAAGTGTATTGACGCCAACATTGGTTTATAGATGTGAAGCGTGGGTTCGTCAGAAGAAACTACGAGAGCAAGGTAAACGTGGTTTGAATGAGATATCTAAGAATGAAAGAAAGCTGTGGAAAAACTTGTATGTACAGAGTCAGTAGTGAATGGGTGCTGAAGGATTGCGATTTGAAAGGAAATAAAATAGGTAAATGTGAAAGAAGTTTATCACGTTGGTTTGGGAATGTTGAGAGGATGAATGTGGATAGTGTGACTAAGCTAATAATGAATGGATGTGTGGATCAAAAGGAAGAAGTAGGCCCTATAAAACGTGGCTAAATGTTTTAGAATCCTGACGAATGTGTAAAAAGGAGTAACATTAAGTGTTAAGAATAAAAGAGCATGTATGACTCGGTGTATGGATTTAGTTGAAGCGAAGGGAGTATGCAAGGAAAGGGAAGTGGGGAGAAAGTTAGTGAGGATAGATTAAGTAAGGAGTTGTTTTATGAACTATAAGCAGAGATTATTGCCTACCCAGTAAGGGAACGGTATATGTATGTTGTCCTATGTATGTATGGCTATGTATGCATGAATATATGTGTGCATGTAGGCTTATGTATGTAGCTATGTATTCGTGTATGGATATATTCATTCATATATCCATGTATGAATAGTAATAAGCCGTACTTTATTCGACCAACCAAATTAATTCATAAATGTAAAAATAGCAATTAATTTATTATGAAAATTGAAAAATGACACCTGGACACGGGAATCGAACCCAGGACCTTTAGCTAAGTACGCCAATGCTCTAACCACTGAGCTATCCAGGAATCACCCCGTGTCCAGGGTCATTCTTAAATAATATTTTAAGGTAGAGTCTATGATGAACGTGCGGAAATCGTCAGCTGTAAATGTTTTTTAAAAACTAAGATCACGAGCTATCAGATAACGCAGCTACCTTCGACTCGGTAGTTGGCTTAATTCTGCCCCTTGTACAATTACTATAGTCTAATAATCTTAACAAAATCACACATTTGTAGCCGACGATTTAAAAAAAATCAAAACACTTATTAGAATAGGTTTTGTTGAGAAAATAAGTTTATTTTTTAAAGTACCCATGCACGATTCCTTTTACATTTTAAGGATGAGGTGGGTAGCTGAGAGAAAATGCACCCCTATTAATATGAAGAGAGGATGGGGAAAACAAGTAACATGTAGAAAAACATCCTCATTTCACCCAACAGAGAAAAAAGCTCCAACTATCCGTTAAACGGCAATTAGAGTGCACTGCTCAACACTCTCAGAAAATACTAAACTTTAGATTGAATGGAGTGATTGCAATTACTAGAGCTTTTTTTTTTTCAAAATAAATCAAATATTTCTCCAGTAGAAAGAAACAAAGAGTTTAATTTTTTACACATGGTAAGCAAAACAATAATTCTCGTATATTTTGTCATGAGCATATTATCTTTTGATGATAAACTTTTTAAACGAAGAAGAAATGTTATCAAATTTTAGGACACCTTTGACAATTATTCATGACAATTTTTTCTCCTCATTAAAAAAAATTGTCATCTAAGGCCGCTATGCTCATGACGGATATTTAACAACTGTCGATAGAACCACGTGAAGAAAATTAAACTCTAGGTTTATACCAGAGTGACATTTTATTTTTATTTTTGTTTATAAAAATATTTTGCTATAAAAACTGAAAAAAAACCCACCTTTTATTGCGTCCCCTACACTCCCACCGTGTTGCTAGACTTAAGGATCCGTGTTTTCCATTGCCGCATAGATTGGCGAGAAGTGTGTTGTTACATATGGAATCGTAATAAATAAAGCACACTGCATATACATGCATGGCCGTGTGACGTCACTCACGGGAAAGGTTTATGGTGGAGCTATTAGGAGTAGGTCGGGGAGACCATAAACCTGTCAGTGGCTTGAAGAGGTATAACTATGGTTGAGAAGGGTAGGACGAGTGAAGTACGGCTTCTGTGACGTTTTAGAACACGAACTAACTCACCCGTTAAATTCGTGGTCTCACGGTTTAATTGGACATATCCAAAGGTCCTTGGTTCGAGAACAATCACAGGTGAGTTTTGGCCTTGGAGTAAGTCAATCTCACACATAATAACAATATTTTTTTAATCTTACACATCTTACTGCTCGTCCAGGTTATACGCATTTTAACTACATTAGTGGTGTGAGGAAGATGAAGGTAAAGTTTAGAGAAAATGTCCCCGAATTCACGTGTAAAAAGAGATGTAAATCATTTAGGATAAAACAACTTCAGAACTTGCTGGGATTTGAACTCCGAGCTCCCTGACACAATAAAAGAAGACTAAATCATCCTGACATTTATTCAAAGTAAGGGTCAGAAATATTTTAATCCTCTGTTAATAATTAAGGATGAGTGTATTAATTGACTGTCGTCTGAAATTTTAAGTTGTGTGTTGATAGTAAAACTTATCCGCATCAATGGGCACAAGGGCTAAGACGTCAACCACATCTGGTCTGGTTTGCCTGTAAAGGGGGGGGGGGGCAGTTGTTTAAATCTCCGTCCTGTGTAATAAGTATTTTTTCGAAATTAGTTTTTCTCTCTCTCGCAAATTTGGGTATATTTCCTCTAAAATTATACCCTGTATATCCCTTCCTCATGGGGTATAAAGGCAGATAGCCTGGACGGGTAGTAAACAACAACAAAAATTTATTAAAATGTAAACAATAACTTCGAATAAATCTAGTTGTATAAAAAAATATTTATGAAAGTTTTTTTTAACACCGCGTCTTACTATCCGTTTGGGTCATATGTACTGATTGCGCCAATGATGTTAGAGATAAGGAAGGTTATACTCTTAGGATGTTTACACGCATTTGTGTGGAGAAAGAGTCTAGTCTACAGCAAGAGTAGCGTCATAGACTATGCGGCCACTGAAGTGGGTACAAGGGACGTTATAGGAAATAGAAGGAGTTTATTTTATTTGTTCTGTAGCTAGGCATGATGCACTAACAGGGCAAGAGAGGAACAATGAGATCCATTCAAGTATCTCTCAACAAGGCGGGAGAGATGAAAGAATCATAACAAATGTGAACAAAGCTGTTTACATCTAAAATTATTCATGCGAGTCTCTTATAAACTCTCCGATGACAAAACAAAATACAGAAAATGTATAGATCGCCTAAAGCGAGCAATGCATAAAAACATAAATAAATATTGAAATAGACTCATAGGTAAAGAATATTTTTATTATTAATTTTTTACCCGACCGCATCTTTCTTCCTTTGCGGGCTATACGCGTTATAATTACGCTAGTGAGGCAGGAAAGAGGAAGGTAAAATTTAGAAGAACCGTATCCGAATTTGTGTTAGTGAAAAGTTTGAAACCGTTTAGGAAAATAAAACTCCCATTGCATCAAGAAAAAATTCGAGACCCGACCTCTCGGTTCCTAACAAACACGACCAGACTTAGTCTGCATGTCCATCAATGCGCGAATTAATCAAATTAACACCAAAGTTAATAACGACCTCATTTAAAAAGAAGGTAGTAGCTTATAGAAGGCAGGGATTCTAAACTTGATCATTTCATTACTAGTGAGCCAGTCTATTTCCCTAGACCTTATGATAACCAGTGCCACTATGTAGAATTAACATTTTTTTAAACACCACTATTACTGTCAATCTACGTACATAAAACTTCTTAAATACACTAACATTTGATTTTATAATAAATTTAAAAACTTCGCAAGTACATTTTTAAAAAATATTGTTTGAAAATTAACATCAAATGTACAGTCATGATCCGTACTAATTTATTATTTCAATCCATCTTATAAATATTTTTATTCCCTAGTAGTTTAAATTACTTCGAATATACAGATAGTATTTCAAATTGGTTTGAATGTATGAGATATTTTAATGTACTCGAATTGTTGACTTAATATTTTACTGCATATTTTATTTGAGTAATACTATTTTTATAATAACTACTAATTAGGAAAACATATTACAAGCTAAATTATTAGACTTTAGGTTACCGAATAAAATGCGCATTGCAATATGTAGGCTACGCTTTTTGAAACATTAAACCAGCTTTATTTTTAATAATTTGTTTGATCACAAATAAGTATCTAGTTATTGGAATGTATGATAAAAAAAAAAGTCAAATTTAGGGTAACTACAAAAAGTTGTAGATAACAAGAATGGGTGCATGTTCGAATTGTTTTAGTTATATATTGATGATTGGAAGATTTAATGTGTAGTTACAAATGTGTTTAGTCTACTTCAGTGACCACGTGGTCTGACACGCTACTCTTGCAGTAGACTAGACAACAGATTACGGAGAGACCGAGGTTAGAATCTCGGTCGTGTTGCTGTGGGTGGTTTTTACTAAATGGTTTTTCACTCTACCTCCACGCTAATAAGAGTACACTTAATATAAATTTAAACTCCCTAATCACTAAAATCATTAGCGTAACTAGTATATTATACTACTATAAGGCCACATGGCTGACACACTCACTGACATTCATAGTTTACCCAACTCTAGATGAGCTATAAACTTGAAATTTGGAGAACTTATAGCTTTTAGCCTGTAACGGATAGGAAAATTCCAAAATTTGAAAGAAAAAAAAAATCCTCCGAAAAAAAATTCAAAATGGCGGAGCAGCTTTAAAATCAATGCAGACCTTTATTTGGAGGTCTCTTGTGGCTAAATGGTAAGACCTATCGAAAAACAGCTCTGGAATTACATTAGTTTACATTCACTTGCAAAGAAAACTTGCTGAGGGCCCCAAAGAGAAAAGTGAGTTAGTAAATAAGCATATAACCCGAATGGGTAGTAAGACGTGGTGTTAAACAAAATGTATTTATATCACGTGCTTCCAGTCTAACTTAATGTTCAAGTTATCTGCAAAGGATAAGAAAGCTAGAATGCAAAGGAAGTGTATCCGAATTTGCATTGAGTTGAATTGTAGGCCATTTAGGATAGATTATCCTCAGTACATCTGATCTGGATTCAAAACCCGACCTCCCTGTCACCGGCAGACTAAACAATACGAGACCAAGGCTTTTGTCTTCTTTCCCTAATTTTCTTAGAAGTGGACATATCTGACATCTTTAACAAGTTACTGGACATACTTTCACGTATTCATACGTCAATCATGTGATCTACAGCTGTCACCATTGATAGATGTTTTCATAAAATAATTAATATAGTTAAATGCTAAGAATGTTGACTTAAAAATATATGTTTGAGTTGACAAAAAGGTGGTCTTGGGGTAAAGTGTTCATCTCAGGACCCTGTGTTCATGGGTTCAAACCCAGCCGAGGTTGTAGGATTTTTCTTGAGCGATAAAAATCTGTTGCAAAACTTCCTTTGGGTGGAAGTAAAGCCTTAGGTCCCGTGTCGAGTGTGGCATGTAAAAGAATACAGCAAGGTATGTGAAAATACCTTTCTCGGCAAAATTGGTAGACAGTTTAGCTCTCACTCATAGAAATTTTCGTGTACTGATAAAACCAGTCGGTTTAGAGAGCGCACGTTAAATACCTCAAATAAATAAATAAATACTTAAAGGTGCTTCAAATGTACATTCATAATAGAATACATCTAAACATTATATCCAAACAGGAGGTCGGGGTTCAAATCACAGGTGGACCATGCATCCACTCCGTCAACCCACCCTCCCGTTATTTATTACTGTGATTTTCTCATTCCTTTGCGTGTGAATTCTAAATTATCTCTACATATGTACCTCTTAAATTAAGCCGTTATTAACCATGATGATAAATGTAATAATTTTGAAATGTTTTTAATATGATGGTGCATTGGAAAAATGGGAATAGAATGCTTACAATTTATGTCCCATTTAAAAAATATTTAGGCAGTACGTTTATTATAAGTTTAGAAACGAAATATCTAAATGGTGGGGATAAAGATGATATTTTATGGTAAATATATATGTACGAGCGTGGAAAGGGAATTAGAAAACTACAGCAAAAACCTTATTTGTAAAATCTCCCCTAGGTGTATCCGGATGGTATCCGAAACCAGACCAATTCTTTAACGGCAACCAAGTACAACGCTAGTTCAACACATTAGACAGGTACTGTGATTTATCGTCCTCTCTCCAAGAAAGTGTTGAAACATTTCCATAAAAAAATACTTTACGCTTATCTTTCTGTTGATTTTGATCACATAGATTGAGTCACCACATTGGCATTAAAGTTCACTATTAAAAAACTTAAAAATAAACATCGTCCGGCAAAAAAACAAAACATGTTTGTGATTAAGCGCGCATGCGCTTGGCAGTGAAACCCGACACGCAATAAAAGACTGCGTGCACTGGACACATCTACCTCTACCCCCTTCCTCCCCCCCTCACCAACAATCGTCAGTGTGTCCACAGGGGCCAAGAATAACCGTGACTTTACAGTAGAACTGAGTGAGGCTGGCGAGACGCCCATTTGGCAAACGGCCCGCGAGACGAGCGCGCTTCTAATGAATCTGCCATAGCTCTTTGTCACTGCTGATGACCACAGGGAGACAGACGACCGGTCGAGACAAAAAAAAAAAAGAATAGAGAGAAAGAGAGGAAATTTACCAGAATTACTGTTCAGTGTTACTAGAATTACAGTTCAGTGTTACTAAGCCAAGATAATGGTACACGAACACATGTCTTCGATAAGGTTTTATTAACGCACACTACACTCTAGCAAAAAAAAAAGTACATCACACTCACACAAACTTTGTTATATTGTGACCCGCCTCGGTGACGTAGTTGGCTAACGCGTTAGTCATGTTGAGCTGCTCGACAGCTGAGGACGGGGAGATCGAGGTTCGAATCTCGGTTGGGTGAACTGGGGGTGGTTTTTCCAAAATTGTTTTCCACTCTCCCTCCACGCAAATGCGGGTTCACTTCCTCTAATTCAACCTTCCCAATTCCTAATCCATTAGAGTAATTAGTACTTAAAGCGTATAACCCGAACGGGTAGTAAGACGCGGTGCTAAATATTATTATTATTGTTATATTGTGAGTAAGAGCTTAAAAGAAAATGTTTAGAAATAATATATGAGACCAAAATTTTAACAAATTTCATTTTTTTGAAAATAGGCCATTTGTAAACTAACCTAAAGTTATTTTTAATTTGTAAAAATTAAAACGTATTCTTATTTATCGTAAATAAACTATTCCCAGATATACATTTTGAACCCAATCTTTAAGGCCTATTTAAAAAAAATATATTTTACAATTAGTTTTAGTAAACTGCCTTTAAATTAATGTATTTTAGAAAAATAAGCAAACATTATTTATCATGTAAAATAGTTCACCGATAGTAATTTTAAACAAAATTGTTAAAACGATCATCAAAAAATTTGTAAGTCAAAAAAGTCACTCATCTGTAAACTACTCTTATTTTGAGGGTTAGGGACAAAATAGAAAACTTCCCGAATGCTCTATAATATCTAAATATTAAATTATTTATAAAAACTCAATTTTATTAGAAAATCCTTATAACGATATTTTGTTTAAAATGTATATCGAAAGAGTATTTTACATGACAAATAAAACTATGTACTTGTTTTTCGAGGGGAAACTTGTTTAAGGCTAGTTTAATGATGCTGTTTGAAAAAAAAAAACTGTAACGATTTCGTTCAAGATTTATTTCTGGTATTTTATAGTTTAAATGGTTTTAAATATTAGTTTTTCTTTAAAAAGATAGTTTTTTAGTGATTTACTAATGAGTGACTTATGAAAATATTTTAATTCTTTGAATTTATCTCCTAAGATTTTGTTTAAAATTGATATTTAGAGTCTATTTAGAGAGGATTCATAGAAGACTATTGTAGTTTATTTTTCTAAAATAAATTAAGTGGTAAAATTTTTTGAAAATTTGAGCTTTTCGAAAATTGCTATTAAAATCTAGTTTAACAAAAGTATCTTGGAATTGTTTTTTTTATGATAAATAGTAATATATTTTTAATTTTATAAACATAAATAATTTGAGGTTGTTTACAAATAACTGATTTTTGAACATTTAAAATGTATTAAAAATTGTTTGAAAAGCTTTGTTTGAAATTTACATATTAAGAGTGTTTATTGTGATTAAAGATATTATGGGTTTATTCTTATGATGAAAACTTATTTAATGGTTGTTCATTGAAATACTGCTTTTAAAAACTTTGTTCCAAGCTATAGTATACAAAATGAGAAAGTGTGTATGGTTGTGTCATATCATTTATTAGTACCATAATCAGAGCGTAGATTGGATCCACAACATCCCTTCTAACGGTGACCTTATACGGCGTGAATCCAACACCTTAGACCACGTAGATACAAGTATGCGTATAGCCAATATTAAGTTATTAATAACATTTGTTATAAGTGTGCCAATGAATAAATAGACTAGTATGAGTTTTTTGTGTACCACATCCAAGTACTCTTCAAGGAAATACACATATTTACATTAATAGGGTAAGGGTTATAATTAATAGAAAGTGTACCCACATTTACACGAAGGAAGATTGAAAGATAATTTGAAAATAAAAAAGGTTGAGTATAACCGATCGGTGTTTGAACCCCAACCTCGTCATCGCCAGGAAACAAGACCATACGAGGTTGACGCTTTAACCCGCATAAGCGTTTCAGATTTTTCTTACTACAACATTTACTATTTTTCTCGGGTTATCTATTGAGTAATTTCTCTTTCCTCAGATAAATTAAAGTGTAAGTATAGCGAAATGACATTTTATATTTAATGAAAATGACTGGTATGAAGTCACTTCATTACTTTTCTACTCTATAAAATTGGGAACCCCACCTATCCCTATCTTGAATCGGTTTTATCCAGTCCACTTCATTACATCCTTTCTCTTTTAGGTAAATTCTAATGTTATCCTTTCATGTGCGTCTAGATCTTTCCAGTGGTTTATTCTATTTGGGTTTGCCGATAATACCCTGAACACGGTTCTAGATTCTTCAATTCACGTTGCATGTCGTGCCCAACTAAATCTACGAGACTTGATTATCCTAACAATGTTCTGTGATGAGTCATTGGTGTTTAAAACATGATTGGAGCTTGATGGATAAATATGTACTGCCATTACTTTGACCAATGTTTGAGGAGGAGGGATTAGTATATGTGTTTGAATCAGCGTGCATTAGACCTCCAATAAACTTGTTCTTTTAAACAAAGTTATTCAGAGCTTGCAGTTTAAGGGAAGGGCAATACAAGAGTACTATTTGACGTCCATTGCTAACGCACGTCATGACGTACGTTGTATAAATATACAGGTTTGCATTGTATGTAGCCCACACACGATGAACGTGCTCTTTTTTTCAACGCACGTTAGAATGGACGTTGATTTCTCGACGACGTATTTATTCTAGAATAGACGTCAAGACATGTCTACGCACGCGCAGCTTTGTATAGACTTGAGTGCAGTAGGCAAAACAAGCGCACAATTAACGTCTGTAACTAGCCGGAATTTATTAATTACAAAGAGATACAATGGCAAACATTGACATTGAATTGTTGATAAAAAGAAATCCAGCCACACTCTGGTTTGTGGGACACTGCTAACCAATATTAAAAGGACAAATGTATGTTAAAAAAATAATGCTTGGGTGCGTGTGTCAACATATTTATTTAAATATATCGTATAAAAATCAGAAGGTCAACCAAAACTGATTTGTAAGTAAGTATACATTAGTTTAAATATATTTTTAGATTGTGTTTATATTCAAATAAGATAGAAAGTGTTTGTTTTACTATCATATTAAATCCTGTTAGGCTGTCATTATAATTCATCATCATCACCTACGAAATAATTAATTAAAGCTTCTTAAAAATGACGGTTGTCTCAATTTACAGTTATTATTGGTAGCAGGACTAGCCTTAAACCATAAATATTTCAGGCATCGTAACACATTAAACTCATTTCGGCCGCGAACAAAAATGTGTAAAACACATAATCACTTTTATATGTCAACAGCAAAATCAAAGTTTAGGCCTACATCAATCATAGACTTTTGAAATATTCTCCATTTATTTGAGAGAATGTCAAATGTCCTTTCAGCGATGCGTCTAGTTTGCGTTAACCTGAAGTTGAAAACAAGTCGAATATAATTCACCTGGTTTGGGGGCGAGTAAAGTGAAAATGTTGATAACATTGGACCAATATTAAATAAAGTCTAGAACCATAGTAATTTAATATTGTGTGTCCGGGCTACATCATTTGTAACCCAGTAGTGGAAAGCTTAGCCAGTACTAATTTACCGTTGCCCAGGGGACGCCTAAATGTACTAAGCATACATCCTTTCTATGGAGTCTCTTTCCATGTCTCGATGAGATGAGATGATGGTGATAGTGAGTATGAGGGTGTCGATCCAGTGGAAACACTTAAACTAAACTTAAGACTAATTAATCAAACCCTAGTGACCATTGGGGGAATTCCCTTTTAGGAAAAAATACCGAAGGTATCGGCCGGGAATTGAACCCGGGACCCTTAGACTCGTATTCTGGTGCAATGACTAACATACCGGTAGTTTGGAACTAAGAGCTACGTAAAGTAGCATGGAGGATGAGACTAATGTATCGGCACACGGTCAAAATTATAAATAATCAAGATGGGGTAGAAGCAGAAGATAAAACAGAAGGAAACAATGAAGCAGCCACTCCTGCCATGAAACCTACAGATTCGAGAAAAGAGAAAATACCTGACCTAGAACATTCCTTGGATGATTTTATGGAGTTTCACATAAAAAGTGAGTCTTCTAGAAGAAGATGATTATCTGGCATTTTTATACTCACTTCTACACAGCGTTAAGGCCTGTTGAAAAATTCAGTATCAGAATTCAAACCATGCAACTTCCGCAAAAACTAAAAGAAGCAAGATCAGTTCATCCATGCCTCTAGATAGTCCCAAGCCATGCTACGCGACCATAATAAACATTATCAGTGAATCATATTTATCGCAATTTTCGCCTTACATGGAATCGTCTAAATATTCTCATGGTTGTGACCTTATCGAATTGTAATTTTATGGATTTTGTACTTTATAATGCAAGTATTTGTACTTTCAGAATAAATAGTTTGTTTTTATACTGTGTTAATAAAGTGTTTCTCTTAATGTTACAACTAGCGTCTACTCGGGTGTGCAGGGGTTGTCTTCATGTTGGTTTAAACTTGCCTTAGATGATATTTCAGACAAGATAACAGTTCATCAAAGAAGCTCAATGATATACGAAAATATTTAAAAAAATTAAAATGGTCTCCCCGTAGTTATTTGTATAAAGTATAATAATAAATGTATCGCGGTGTATTTCCAAATTTATTGGATGAACCCACCACCTAATTTTTTTAACTTCTTTGGCATAAGAAAATGGTACAACTTCACTAAGCTCCATCCAAAAATCTTAATTTCTTTTCATAGCTGATATATGACTACTAATGCTACTAAAATTATCGCACTAGTGTGGTGTCAACAGTACGCCCGTACAAAATTACGTCAATTGCAACAGTCAATAGCAGGCGTACGCTCATGTGGCACCAACCTAAAAATAAAAACATCTATAATATTTCAGTATTTCTATTATTATTTTTATTTTTGTGGGATTTCCTGCATTTTTATTATTAATTCCTATACACAACATTACCTGCGTTTTCTCATTTGCAAGTACCCACGAATGAGGGTACTACTTTTTCAATGCTTTAATTATTATTAAATAGTAGATTGAAGTGTTTGTAGCAGAAAATATGTTAGCACCTCGTCCTACTACATGTTAGGTCTACAGGCATACGTACTAGTTACGCTATGTGGTAAGAATTAAAGCAGTTGAATTAATAGTAATTGTACCCACAATTGTGTGGAGGTCGAGTGGAAACCCATTCAGAAAAAAAAAATACCCCTGATACACCC
Source organism: Timema californicum (assembly GCA_902141385.1). Classification (NCBI taxonomy): domain Eukaryota; kingdom Metazoa; phylum Arthropoda; class Insecta; order Phasmatodea; family Timematidae; genus Timema; species Timema californicum. Next base: position 355,687 of record CABFOW010000125.1, read on the forward strand.
AACTAGGATTCACCTTAGTGGTGACCGATGTGGATTTTTATTGTGTATATGTATATATATATATATATATGTGTGTGTGTAGTGTGTGCGCGCGTGTGTGTGTGTGTGTGTGTGTGTGTGTGTGTAGGTTCAAAACTAAGTTGATTTGTTCACAAAATTAAATTAAGAAATAAAGCAGCTTTTTTTTAAAATAAACGTATAAGTTTCCAGGCCTAAAATCACACTCAAATCTGCGGGGTGACTCGTTCGACAACGTCCGCGATTAAAACCAGAGCGGAGATTGCCAAGTGTTTGAATGATGGGTTTCATCCCGTCCTATCGGAGCCGATACCCCGCGGCGAGCGCGATGAAAACAGCCGAGCCCGGCGCATGCAGTCGACAAATCATCATTACCAATGTCACCTCGCCCTACCGGAGAGAGGTGCGCATGCGGCTGTCGAGGGTTCAGCGAGACACAAACAATTTTTTTTTTAAGGAGAAGGCAATCCAACGAAAGCTCTGAGAATAGGTGCCAGCCAGTGCCTGTTCGCAACAAATCTCCTGAATCACCTTTGATCAGCCCAGACCACTCCTAACCCTTGACGCGTATCGTGGAGAAGGAGATGTTAATGAGGAACATAAACCGAGGGCGTTCTACCGTGGAAGTCTCTCTCGAGTAGCGCGCGTCGTTCATCTACCGAGTTTGATCTACAGCCAGCAGGCACTTTCAGAAGGCAAATTGAATGAAGTGGACTGATTTGATTTTTTGCAAAACGCTCTGCACGTGGTTTAAGTAAAATTATTATCAAAGGCGCCAACTGCATGGCATTGACGTCTCCATCTGTACCTAAAGGTGGCAAACTCTGTTACGAAGGACAACCGTTTCAATCCAAAAACACAGATGAGGCCACTCTGTCGTTTACAAGCATGTTCTTACTCAGACGGATGAGTGCGTCTACAGTAGCCCCGTGGCTTCTTTGGTGCTGACTGACAGCTGACAGTCAACATTTAGGTATATACCTAAATTTTGACTGTCAGAAGTAACAGCTGCTAAACACATGTTTTTGCAGATCATATGGTTCGGCGTGTAGAGATACATAATTTGGTCTGGTAACTTTTCAAAGCCATGAGCTCTCAGCTGTGAGCTGTCAGTCAGCACCAAATAAGTCATGGGGCTTCTGCAGTTCTTACTTGTACCATGTAGGCGCTACTATGCGTTTTATTTTGGCGGACAGATTTAATTCCAAGTCAGCCACAATTATTTATGACCAGGACCTTACGTTTAACACAAGGGCTATAAATGAGGAGGTTGGGATTAAGAAGGAAGCGTAGAATGAATTTACCCACATTAGCTTTGATATACCTGCTTCGGTGGCCGCAAGGTGCCCCTCTCTTGTTGGACTAGACTGGCAATAGACAGTATATCAGAGGTTGAATCCCGGTCGGGTAGTTACACGCAATTGAACTTAATAATTAAAATATAGCGAGACACTCAGTTATTAGAAAATATGAGTACTTATGCTATCCAAGATTTATGAGGAAAGTTGTTTCTTTCTTTTCAACAAGAAAAAGTAATCAAGTATTTTGTATTTTCCTTAATACTCTCAGTGGCGTTCCCATATGAAGATAGGTAACAACCTTATTAAAACTACCTTTATATACAGGATGCATTGAATACGCAGAACTATCTAATATGTAACTGTCCAATTTGAGAATTAGTAGATCCATCATACTGATTTAATAATAATGCTATAGCAATTTTTTCAAGGAATTTTTACCTCCACTCCATCTTGATATTAGCTCTAGAAAATAAAATCCTCAGTGCCCCCTGCTAAGATTCAATCAAACCCCTATCTCATCGCCACCATAAAACCAGACAAAACTAAGATAGAATTTGATCCGCGTACTTTTTATAATGTTGATCACCATAATAAATAAATGTTTTCTCAATATCTTGCTTTATACCGCGATTACACTTTGAGCGTGGCTGTGACAGAACTTATGGAAATAAAATGCATCATTATAAAAAAATAATATTCCCTTCTACATCGAATATTTCCCTCCAACCTAATACTCCCCGAACGGGAGGGATAGTTACTCTTGTGAACAGTGATGTTAATGGAACATGTGTAGAATACAATCGAGAGCTGAGGTTCATAAGGTTAATTACGACAGACAAGCATCGCGGGAGCTGGTGAACCAAACGGTTTCATCACTAATTTATCGACACGTCGCGGGTTCGCCAATGTTTCAACGTTAAAAGTCACTAACATGATACGATAAAAAGGGGGGAATGGGGGGCGCAGTGTAACATAGAATACGTGACACTTTTGACATATAAATCGAACATTTCATTCGTTAGTAACGACAGCTCTAACAGTAACATGTCGTGCCACTCTCGCCCCTTTTTTTATGTGACATGTTAGATTTTTTTTAGCATCGTGTCTTACTAACCTACTAACTGATTGGGAAAACCTCATTTTTTTTAACTTTAGCACCGCGTTTTACTAACGTTTCAGGCTATACGCATATGTACTAATTACGGTAGTGAGTTAAGTAGGAGAGAGGTTGAATTTAGATTAAGTGTGCATGAATTTGTGTGGAGGAAGAGTAGAAAACTTTTTTAAAACCACCATCACTATACCCAACGGGGATTTAAACCCCGATCTCCCTGTCATTAGAAGTCAGTCTAACACTAGAGCGATGCCTTGGACCATGATATCCTCAATTATTTACTCTATTGGTTTAGTGATAAATCATTTAGAGATTTAAACTCATGGCTTTCCGTCATCGGAAAATTAGACGAGCTTGATGTTCAGTTCATGTGCAGGTAAACTAGTTAGAAAAAATGACTAAAACTATTTCTTTGTGAAAGTGGGTCTCTTCTCTAGATAATTATAAAATGTATATAAAAATACGACATATTGTCAGGGATTTGAACCTTGGTTGTACGCTCTTACGCGTAGATTAGGATTCATAATCCCTGTACGGTGTCATTTTCTATAGTTAATTATTTTTACTCCATCATAATATGATCTGAAAGAAAAAGTGTTTGTTTGGATGCAGATTAAATGCCTTGAAACTTAACTAAATTTGGTGGTTGGGGTGAATTATGAAAGATCTTCCGTAGCTAAATCTTTGCAGTACCTTTAACTCATTCCTGTAAAAAACTCTTTTATCTACATTCAACTCCTCCATAGTCAATTAGGTATAATTACATCTCATTCCTGAAAAAATGCTTTTAACTTTATTCAACTTCCTTGTTGCCGATTGCGTATTTTTACAGCTCATTCCCGGAAAAATTTTCTCATCCTTATTCAACTCCCCATAATATTATTTTGTAAATAATCAGGTCAAAAAAAAGCCCAATAAATGTAATGATTTTTGTGCTTCACCCAAGTCGAAACCGTGCCCTTTAGTATTGCCAGAATGCATGGTGAAATCTCTCTAGGTGGATCAGTGAACAAACAAATTATTATTTTCAATAGCGTTCAAGATTATGTCGATTCTACTTCAGCATCAAAGAAGCAATCAGTTTTAGTACAGTTGTATTGCCACAGGAATATCCTTATCAGATAATCCAGAGAGTTATTAAAGCTTATTTAATGTTGACATACGCTAAGTCATATTCAGAATCTGTAATTGATGATTGGTGTTAATTTAAAGATAAATTTAAATACCTTTTGTCAACAATAGAAAATTATGGAAATGAAGTGTGTAGGAAAAGACCGCAAGGGAGGACAAGAAAGAGATGGGAGGAGCAGCTAACAGATAGTGTGCAAGTGAGAGGATAAGAATAGAAGCAGTTAAAGTAGGAAGAATGGTGGAAGGATAGAAGATGCATTTTACTAAATTGGCCCGGTCACAGGCCGTTTATGATGAGCTTTTGTCAATGTCGGCTTAGTACCTATTTATTTCTAGATTTATTCACTCAAGAGTTAACATGTTTAAAATATAGACATATAGAGCATACGAGTATTTTAGCATGTCATTCCTTAGTTTCCTTAAGACAGAAAGTTTAAACTTTCGTTTTTATCTCTATAAATCTCGACCCTTATAGAAGAACCGAAAAGTTTTCACTAAATAATCAGAAAGATAGAATTTTATAAGAATATTTTGCAAGTAAAGGCTTAGTCAATACGTATCAAGTAGCTTTTGACTTTATCCTCCCATGCGAATTACTTGCTTAAAGCTTAGAGCTAGATTAAGTTATAGTTTGAGGTTATGTTAACCAGCAGGGCTTGACTGCATTATGGCATGGAAGCAGAGGGACGAACTCATTTAAGTGACGTCACATCTTTGACAAGTGACGTGAGACGTCTTTGTCGATGTGAAGGTGGGTGGGTAATAGGGGTGTAGAAGATTTCTCCTCTCCACCCCCAAGGGGGTAGGTGGGAAAGTTCGCCCTGACAGACGACAAGACAGCCGTCAAGTAGAGAACGCCACCTCGGGAGATATAAAGGGGTCCAATGTCACGTCATAGTCAACTGTTGGGGAGAGGGAGAGGGTGGATGGGATGGGTCTAAGGGTTGGGGGTGGGAGAGGATGCAAGACGTGATGTAACTGGAATTATTAGGAAGAAGCTGCACCCCTGAGCACAATCCAAGCATATCTCGTCTACTGCAAGAAGGCTTCACTTCACCGTCGTTCTTAGAGTTATCTAGAGGGCATTCTCAGATATTCTCCGAAGGGCATTTTCAGAGTTATCTAAAGGGCATTTTTAGAGTTATCTAAACGTAATTTTCAAAGTTATCTGAACGGTGTTCTCAGAGTTATCTTAAGGGCGTTCTCAGAGTTATCAAAAGGACGTTCTCAGAATTAATTTAAAGAGCATTTTCAGAGTTATTAAAATGACAGTCTCAAAGTTATCTAAGGGGAGTTCTCAAATTTTCCCAAAGTACACTACCAGAATTATATAAGGGGCGTAGTGAGAAGACCTTTATATAATGGCATCTTTTCTTTAAATAAGGTTTTATTGGAAACTTAAAATTGATTTTTTAACGGAATTGCTTTAGTTTTTTTTAACTTCTCAGATAAATTATTATTACAATTTAAAGATACCTACGTCAATACAAAAGCAAATCTTTTCGTTTTAAAAACCAATATTAGTTACCCCTTATGCACTCAACCGGAGTTCAAGCCCCAGCCTCCCTATGAACAGAGACCAAGTGCGATGCTAGCTTAACGCCTTAAAGCATAGTCTACTGAGACTGATGATTTATTATCAAGTCACGTGAATACTAAATTCAATTCAACCCAAATGATTCCAAAGACACACGCCCCATTGCGTGACATACGCCACTGTGCAACTGAACATATAAGACAATCTCACGTTTCAATATCTCTTCTGTGTCCGAGAAGTTCTCAAGAGAACCAATGAAACAGCTACAAGCCGGATCGAATGAAAGAGGGAAACTTGTTTGATGTTTGTTCTAACCAATCTCTTTCCATCATACTTCAAAGCTACGAGCTGCTGGAACAGTTGGGACGAAGAGAAAGACTCTACAGTTAAACCCTCACCTTCCCCTTTTCCTTTTCTGCCATTTACGTTAAAGTGGGAATATAAAAAATACCTAAACCACTCGGATGCAATTTAGAAGACGAATTTTACTATTCAAGTTGTAGTTAAAGACTGAACTTGGACTATTCTGTTTCAAAATGTAAGCCAGTGGCGTGACAGGTAGTGCTACTAGTTAAAATGATTACCTCCTCATCCTTACCCTATTAGATTCATCATAATATATGCATATAACCTGAACAGATAGTAAGATGCGCTAATAAATAGGTCAGCTTAATATATGGATAACTCACACGAGTAGTAAGGCGCGAAGAACGGTGACTGTTTTATAAAACATACAAGTCAAATGGGTCAAAACAAAGGAGAAGTATTAACAATAATAATATTTAGCACCACGTCTTACTACCCGTTCGGGTTATACGCTTTAAGTACTAATAACGCTAATGGATTAGGAATTGGGAAGGTTGAATTAGAGGAAGTTAACCCGCATTTGCGTGGAGGGAGAGGGGAAAACCATTTAGTAAAAACCATCCCCAGTTCACCCGACCAAGATTCGAACCTCGATCTCCCCGTCCTCAGCAGTCGAGCTCAACACGACAAGCGCGTTAGCCAACTACGCCACCGAAGCGGGTAGGTATTAACAGAAATGGTTAGATACAAACTTTTCAGTTTAGCTGTTAAACATGGAAAATATTTATCCGATCAATAAATTAAACCTAAATGTGTATTTTTAAAGATAGTTTTCATTTACCTAATGTAATTAATTATTATTATTATTATTATTATTATTATTATTATTATTAGCACCGCGTCTTACTACCCGTTCGGGTTATACGCACTGTAATTAATCGAAATCAAATTTTTAGCAGTTATTTTTTATAAAAATAAAAAGGGATGCTCAAGTTTATCAAATACTAAGTGATGATGTTTTGATATAAAACTTGTGTTATATAAATTGAAGAGAGTGTGTGTTTGTCACGAGCATTGCGCGATATCTACCACGCGAAGAGGTCTGAAATTACACAATCAATAGCCCCTGTACACAAACATATGCACCTCAAAGCCGGAATTTTAAAAATTGGATTAGATTTTTTAAATTAATTAAAAATTGGGACAGAAGAAATAAATAAATAGGTTTTTCCTCTCACTGTTTGAAACAAAGAAAAGTGTCACCCAGAATAACATCTGGTACTTACGCTATTATTAAAATAAAACTGTAGTTCTGGTTTAACGTCGTCTTTGTGATTAATAGCTACATTACAAACGTTTATTAGGCTGTTTATGTCTTTATTTTTAATTTAAAAAAAAACACTTCTAATATATATTTTTTGAAATTGGCACACACACGCGAAACTGCTCCTTAAGCGCTAAACAAAAACATCTGCTCATTGAATAAATTCTTGTGAACATCAAAACAGGTGATTTATCAAGAAGTTCAAAATAAAAAGGGATTTTAAGATTCCTTTACGCTTTCAGTTTTTGAAATCTAAATATATAATTTTGTTCTTACTTATAACAAACTGAGTATAAATGCCAGTTTTTTTTAAAAAATAACCGTTTACAAACTTTTTGTTTATATCATGATTTCATAATGATGAAACATTTCAAATTAAAACTTTTATTGCATTAAACAATTATAACAGCATACTCTATTATTACTATTCTTTTTTAAAATTCATATTAAAAGTGATAGATGTAGATCACATGGCTCTACGTATGCATACGTGACAATTGAAGGGTTTATTCCAAAAACGACACGTGTACATTTATGGTCAAAATGAGATTTATTTGTATACATGTTCTTTATAGTCTTGTCTACAGTTTGGAATTTATTTTTCTGAGAAATTTTGGAACAAACATTTCTCACAAAAATATATTTGTCATTTAAAAATGGCTAGGGCTTAGATCAGTGATTCTACAAAAAAAACACGTGTCATGGAGAATTTCTACAAAAACTGCATTTGTCAATAACCGGTGTGGTTTTTTTTTTGCAGAAAAATTCTCCATTTTATCATACAGTATTAAATATTTTTTATCAATGTGAATTGTGATATGATTTCATCAATTGATTTTAAAGTCAGCTGAGCCATTTTAAGTTAAATGTATGTTTTTGTATGGTAAAAATAGCTTATAAACAAACAAAATATGCGCTTTTCACTATAGTATTCCTACTAGAACAATATTTGTCAAGTAAAAAAATATCAGTCAATATTAAATCTATTGAGCTTAAATGCAACAAAAAATACCACTTTTGGTAAGCCCTTTTAAAGAAAAGAAAATTCAGCTTAATTGACAGCACACACATGAAGGGACATCCATTTTTATGTTTCCCGAAAAAGTTGTTATTTTGACAAGGGTCGTTTTTTTTTTTTTAATAAACCCTTCAATTGTTTGAGTAACTTTCGTAATTTTTTAAAAAAAAAAGTTTCTTCCTCTCCGAATGTGACTATAGTTCCTAAACAAGGTACGAGCTTACACAGTTAATATTACAGAACATCCGGTTACTACTAAAATGTCGAGCTATGGATAAAGTCAAAGTGGATAATTATCGACGGGTAGTCGGTAAGAGCACGGTGGATTTGGAGGTGCCTTCTCCTGGACATATTACGTGGGCGAGACTAGCCAGTGGGCAGTGCGGGTTGGGGAGGGAGGGGGGGGGGTAGAAATGGTTGAGTGGTAGGGGGACACCATCCCGAGTGTAATTACATCCAACACTCACCACCGCTGCTAGCTGCCGGTACAAAAGACTCGCCTGGCTCAGGGAATAATGGTGATGGTCAGTGGTTCAAATTAAACACTTGCCGCGGGACATAGAGAAAGAAAGAAAGGAGGAAGGGTAGGGTGCGAGAGGAATAGTTGAGGGGTGTGGGTTTGGCTACGAACAAAGCTCTAACGAGCCACCCCCTCTGGCTGGAGAATGGTGGGTAATACTGAACCACACACAGCCATAATTACAGGCAATTCACATCCATACTACTGCCTACCCTACAAGGTTCTACTTTTTGTTGTGTAATTATTCCGTTGTTCATGTACCATACACTTCTTCACACACTCACTTTAAAAAGAAATAATGGCGTGACCACTACTTTTACAACAACAACAAAAAAGCTTAACTAAATGGTATTATTGTGTAAGCTATGGTACTCATAGCTCAATTAAAAAATAGTATGCTTAATTAGATATGGGAATAACAATCGCGTAATTAAAATATAATCTCATAAAATCAGGTTAGCTTTGTGAGAACTACGCACGCAACAGTTAATGTGTTCATAGAGTTATTTAATAGAAAGGAAATAAATTATCTTTTCTGACGCATCACAATCTAAATTAATGAAAAAAATAAGGGGGGAGGGCGTTATAAGCTAGACCTACTGTTATTCCAACGTTTTACTGTATATTTTTTTACCTCCATTACTGTTTCCAGCCTGTGGTCTGGGTTGTTTTTTATTTGAGTCATATATTTTCCACTACCTGTTTGCTAGGCCTGTCGTAGCTTTATATGCCTTATAATATAACTTAAGACTAGGACAGGCACAACATCCATTCCCCGGCCGTTAATTTATCAATAGGAAAGAGTAAACCAACATTTCACCAATGTGGATGATCATATGAATAGTCTTATTTAGAGTTCACTAAGATAAAAAAATCTACTCTAATATGTTAATAATATCCCGCCTCGGTGGCGTAGTTAGCTAACGCGTTAGTTGTGTTGAGCTAGACTGCCAAGGACGGGAGATCGAGGTTCGAATCTTGGTCGGATGAACCAAGGAAATTTTTCCTAAATGGTTTTCAACTCTCCCTCCATGTAAATGTGGACTCACTACCTCTAAATTCAACCTTCCCAATTCCTAATCCATTAGCGTGATTGGTACTTTAACGTATAACCCTAAAGTTAGTAAGACGTGGTGCTAAATAATATTAATAATAAAATAATAATATATTAACACGTTAAGAGATTTGTTTTGTGAACGTCCTTTATGAGAGATAGTGCTATTCTCACCCCTCCTCCTTATCCACATATAAGCATTTTAAATATGTAAATACCCGTTTCAGTGGCCGCATGATCTAAGGCATCACTCTCGTGTTAAGAGTGCCGATGACAGAGAAATCGTGGCTAGATCCCTATCGGGTGTACTGAGGATGCGTTACCCTAAGTGTTTTCCCCCTCCCTCTCCACGTAAATGTGGGTACATATCCCTTAGATTCAAACTTCACTATCTCCAACCCATTTGCATAATTATGACCGAACGGGTAGTAAGAATCGGTTCTAAAAAAAATAACCGTTTGTTAGCTGTCACTTACTTACACTTCCCCCACAGATGATTTTGTTTGAAATGGAATTCAAAAGCTCTCTCACTGTGCAGGCATTAAAAAGGACGCGCAGAGGAATAGCATAATATTCGACGTCCTACATGTTTGATGTCATGCAAGTGCTACTCGACGAAGAGGTAACGTGTGCGCGCGGGAAGGAGAGAGAATGGATAAAGACAGAGAAGGAAGAATATTCTGAAAGCTTCCCAGTTGCTTTCAATTGCGGTGCTTTCTGGAAGCTGTTAGTTGCCGCTAGAGGCGTCACGGTAGGGAGAACACCCCTAGGGCACAGATCTGCTTCTTTTCCTCATTATTTACAGTCGGCTCCGCTATTGGAAGAACCTTTTAGGAGACACACAAAGTAAATGCAGAGCATCTAACATTGACAAAGAGTCGCTATATTTATCTTAAAGCTGTCAAGTTGTTAAGTTGGAATCCCTGCCGGGCTTATTGGTTGGTGGGGTGGGTGGTGTAGTAGAGTACACACTTTTTTTTTATCACCTCTCCACACTAGTGCGGGTGCCTTTTATTTAAGCCCTCCCCTCTTTCTATTATACTCACCTACCTTGATTAATATTAAACCACCAATAATACCGGCATTATATGTTAAACTAAAATAATATATGTTTTTAAGGTGGGTCACTTGAAATTTAGAAAAAGGTTCACTATCACGCTTTTATCTCCATTATAATTACTATAGGTTCCTGTATCCAGCCAAAAAATTCTCGAAACCCTGAAAACCTAGGAATTCAAGATTTCTCAAGCAGACAACCTCTTACCAAAAAGGATACAAACATACATGTTGACAAAAAATTACCATTGGGGCTCCCAAAATGAGTGGGTTTCTAAAAACCCCAAGTTAAAAAAAAAATGTAAGTCCAGAAAAGCTAGGAAGAGGAATTTTTGCCGGCAAGTATCCTCTAGCCTAAAAGGGTACAATAATACGTAGGGACCAAAAATTCAAATGGAAGCCTCCAAAAAACAAAAAAGTACATGCTAATTTTTTTGTTTATAATGTTATCTTCAATTGAGGAACAGTTTCACACGTTCAATGGGGTAAATATTGCATCCATTATTGAGACTTTAATTGAAATGCCCATCCCAGATCTTGAGGGCCATTAAAAAATTATTCCCATTTGCAAACATGGTCCAAAATGCCAATGCGACTCGTTACACGGCCAGAAATGAAGACGTTAATTTGTAAACGTGTAATATGTTATTTATATAATATGTAGTAATAATTAGAAAGCATAATGATATGACAGGACATCTCTTAGAGTATATATGGATATTCCTTTACTACCCAACTTCTACCCCCACACAATTCCCCTTGAGGTGGTCCACCTAGCAAATCCTGATGCGCTTTGCAGACGTTCAGAGAAAAAATCACGTCTTATTTAAAAAGTTATTTGTTATTTAAAAATATAGTTCAAACCAAAATAGAGACAAAATATCAGCATGTCTCCACACGATAAAATACCTTTCATTTAAAATTTTAAAAGGTTTTTAATTTTAAACGAATCTTTACGTGAACTGTCGCAGTTCCGTAACTAAAATAAGTTGTTAGAAACAGTTCTAGCATTTCCCAAACAAATAAAATCATTTTTTAACAGAGTCACTACATAGTATTCTAAAATAATAATGTTTTCATGGTGTTTAAATTTCAGAACAACTTTCCCATAAGTATTGCCTTATTCAAGTAAGCGACCCCCATAATCTACGACTCGACCAACTATAAACTCTACCTAACCCACGCCCCTCCTTTTTTTTGTACACACACAAAAACATTCTTTTCAAATATTTACGTCCACGTTTTCATTTCCTGAATAATTTCCCGGGTCTCAGAGAAATATTCCCGGCTTTGTTTAAAAAAATGTAATATAAATGTGAAACCACACCGTTATACCCGTTTTAATATCATGACGCAACAGATAAATAAAATATCAAGAGAAATACATACTTGTTTTGAAAAGTTTAAAAAATATATTATGATAATAATGTGTCGCAATAAACGATTCTGGCATATTTGGTTCCAAATCAATATTATTTTACTTTAATAAGCCGTTGTAAACAAATAAGAATTGGATATATAAATATCTAGCACATAAACAGTTTTGGTTTTCTTAGTTTAAAATAAAAACATGTAATTAATTATACTAGGGCCCCTATCAGTGGCCACATGGTCTAAGGCAATATACTATATTGTCGATTACGAGGAAATCATGGTTCGATCCTGCTCGGGTTTACTAGAGTGTTTTTTCCTATATGGTTTTCTACTCTCCCTCCACGCAAATGTGGGTAAACCTCCTCTAAATTCAACCTTCAACATCCTTAACCCATTAGTTTATGAAGAGATTTTTAGAACATTCAAACAATTTTTTTTATAGTTAACGTTGACAATATTTTGCTTTATTACTAATATTATTTCTAAAGTATGATGCTAAATTAAACGTGACAGATGAACATCACATAATTTGACGTATGACTATATGAGATTCGTTTTAGTAATTTTCATAAATGTCTAAAAAGCAAATTCCTATCTAAATATAGTTATAAAACAAGTCTATATTTACATTAAAAATTAATATTTTACTAATTTTGCCTGCGTTAAGCCTTTACACCCCCAACGGTGTGCACGTGGACAGAGGCTTCAGTCTCGCAAATTCTGGTTTGATAGTGATAGGAGGGACAGGGTTAGAATCCCTGTCGGGCGTATCTTCCACGCAAATGCGAGGGTTTTTCCTCCCCTCTGCTCCATCAGTGTAAATATTAGTATATTCAGAACGAGTTTTAAGGACGTGATGGACTATTTTCTTGTTATTATTTAAAGTTTACCTTGTAAAACAAAAGGCTGTAGAGAAAACCACTTACAAGTTGACTTAGCTTACTGCCCTTTTATTATAAATATATATATATATTTATATATATATATATACTAATTTTAGATACTACCTTGGATCATATTATATATATATAATGGGTGATATGAGAAATCTAGATAGTATTGAGATTAGCTGGGAGATGTCGGCATTAGCCAGGTGTAGTGGATAAAGTCAGAAATAGTAAGCTAAGAAATGTATCTCAATTGGGCCTACGGCGATATCTGGATAATATCAACACTATCCAGAAAAACTTGGATAATGTTGAATAATATTTGTAAAACTAAGCACGTTTCAATACGAATTTTATTTTGAAACAATATTTCGAAATTGGACAATAAATTGAATCGTAGCAGTGCACTAACATTCGAAATGCCTAATTTTATGCTCTATTTTCCACTAACATAACTTAACCTAGCCTAACTTAAACTAATCTAACATACTCTAAGCTCAACTAACCTAATATAAATTAACCTAACTAATTTAGCCTCAACCATAAAAACTAGTGCGGGTGAATAATGTTAATATTATCTGGATAAACTTCGAAAAACATTATTCATTAACTTTCAATCAACATTAGCTGCGTATTTAGAATAAAGTCAACATTATCTGGATAATATTTACTTTATCTGGATTCGGACTTTACCCGTAGAATATATATAGGAATACATTTATGTATATAAGTATATGGACATAGTATTATGGATACCCATTTCCTAGCGAAAGTTTCCAAACGGAGATTCACGAAATAAATCTAAATTTTTAAATTATTTTTTATTTATATTTTCAAATCATACAAAAATAGTTTTTTAGTACCGCGTCTAACTACCTATTCATATTATACACGTTATTTTCTATTCACAATTAGCTTAAACATATTTTATTTATCATCACCATCTGACTTAACATTTTTTCTTTTCTTTTATTAGTATGTAATTGGTTACGTAGATTACTAGAAATGTGAGTAGGTTTTTATTTTCCTCTCGTATGATGGGGGAGATTAGGGGGTTCGTGGCGAGTTACTATTGGATTCAGGGGTTCCAATTTATGGAAATGGTTAAGAACCAATGGTCTAATGCTTTAGATTTACATTGCACTTGAACACAATTTACTGTGAAGTCTGGGTGGAAGGGGATGTTTCTACACGTGCATTTCCTATCATCTCTTCACACTAATTAATATCTAGTTTACCTTTATTGTTATTATCATTTATATTAAGTCGTTAATAACCCTTTAGATTGTGTAGGCATAAATAAAACAAAAATCAAGAATAGTGTTGACCTTTTTATCAAAAATGCTGTAATTCAAAGCTACATGGTCTAGACCAGTGGTTCTCAACCTTTTTAGTGACATTTCACCACATATCAGAATGTCCCCCCCCCTCCCCTCTCTCCAAGATTGCCTAACTCAAAAGATGTATTCTGAATAATATAATATTGAAAACCCTTTTTTTTCTATATTAGTAAATAAGTAATATTACTTTGATTATGTTAACTGTGAAGCTTTACAATTAAATTAAAATTACCATCCACCAAGTACAGTGCTTCAAATTTTAAGCTAATTGTTCATGCAAAATCTGAAATATTGTAGTTTAAAGGATTTTTTTTAACAGTTTTAGTCTGTTGATTTAATTCCCCCCTCCCCCTAAAAGCCTAAAATTCCCCCCAGGTTGAGAATCCCTGCGCTAGACTCTAAACATCGGATGTGGTCAATGTTATTAGGTTTGTTATAATTATTAAGAGCACAATATCTGAAAAAGTTTATTAATCAATTTTTATAAATAAATTAATATGAAAGCTTTCTTTAAAAACTGTTTGACTAAAATGGTGAAACAACGCCCCCCTAACAATTAGGTTTTCCTCTAAAATTAGTATAATTATTATTACTATTATTAGCACAGCGTCTTACTACCCATTCAGGTTTCCTTTAAAACACGTTTTGAACACAAATTTCCCCCTGAACACAGGAATTGAACACGAAACCTTTAGCTTTTCGTGTCAATGCTCTATTACTGAGCTATCCAACGATTGTACCGTGTTAAGGGTAATTCTTAATTCCTATTTTTAAGGCGAAGTATGTGATGGACGTGTAGATATAATAGGATACTAATAGCTATAATTGATTTCACAGCCACCGGCGGATCGGTTGTGGCTCTAAGCTGCCGATAGTACAAACACATTGTATGTTCTAAGCGAATCGGGAAAGAAGAAAACAACGCTATACATGAAAAGCAAAGCTCAGGTCGTGAAGTATTATAACCATGGAGCTTAGCCGTATCCGAATCATATTCGAATGACTTGAAAAATGACACATATCACAGACTCTTCTTTACAAAATGGCCGAAGAGTGACTCTTAGGACAGGTCGATCTCTGGATAGCTAAGTGGGAGAGCATTGACACGTTAAACCAAAGGTCCCAAGTACAATCCCAGTGTCCATATGTAATTTTAGATATATTCGAATATGATTCAATTACGACTGATAAGCTTAGTTATACTCTTTGACCCCCCCCCTCCCCCGCAGACTTCAACTTTCATAACTTATATGCTTAATTGTATAACGTTGCTTTTTTCCATATTGTTTGTGAGGTGAAAATGTTCTAAAATAAATCATTTTTGTCGACTATCTCAGCTTTTAATATTTGTGGAACAAACCTCTGAGTTGAATTTAAAGATAAAACCCTCATCGGTGAGCACGTGGACTAATTGTCTTTTCTCTTAACGCATATGTGGGTACATTTGCTCTAAACTCAACCTTACTCCTATTTGCCCCAAAAATATGATTAAATTACGTAGTTAAGACGTGAAGCAACAAAAAAAAAATCGCACTTGACCCTAATAGTAAAAAATACGGTGAGTAAAAGTTTGAGAAAAATACACATAAGGACAGCGTCCATATTATACCCCAACTGGAGCAGCTTACCCATATGAAGAAAATATCATCGTGACGTACTCATGTGTAATAGTTGGGACACCATCCAAGTTTACTCCTAGCCAAATGTGAATATTTAAATCACATCGTGGCATCGATTTTAGGACGCCATACCAATTTTTTCTCTTCTTTTTTTTAAATCTGCAATGCATTGCTGACAAATCTATTTTAATTTCTGACCATTAAATTACGACCACATCTGCAATGGAAAGGTTTCGCGATGCGGAATAAAATCTCTTATTTTTATCGCAATGGGATTGGCCGTTGTTATAATCTCGACCGCAGTGGTAATTAGTTCGAATGGCCGCTCAGTGAGGGCAGAATTATTTGCGCTGTTGCACCGAGCTAACAGTCACGAGGGTCAAAATGCGATAAAACCTATGAGAGATTTTCGATGCTATAAAATAATGTGCGCGTTATGATTAAAGCGTAGTTCTGTTTAATTCCACACGATGTTACGCTTGTTCGGGTTGTCTAAAAGTTGTATATGCTTTGATAAGGGGAATTTAAGAAAATGTACCAACATCACGTCGAATGGAGGACATAAGAGTCAACACCCAAGTCCAAAAGATCTATATTTGAGATATTCAATGTAATGGTCATTTGTTTTTCATTGCATCTTACTACACGTTCGGGAGAGCTGCATTTAATTAAACTAATAGGGTAGTAACGAGGAGGGTATATATTAGAGGCAATGCACCCGAATTCACGTGAAGGGAAAGTGGGAGATCACAAAAGAAAAAAACACCTCAGTACACTCGGTCAAGGTTCGAGTCCCGAGCTATCCATCACAGGCAAACCAGACTAAATGAGAATGGAACCCTTTTCCTTATACCCTCCAGTGTGAGTAATATACAGTTGAAAAGAATAATTAAAAAATAAAATAGTCTCCCCTTTTGATCATAAAATAGTTTTAAAATAGTCCTAAAAGGGAAATAAAAGCTATTACACAATCAAACTGCTATCCTTACCAACGTCCTAAATACTAAAACCACCCCGGTTAGCAATGTATGATGTCACATCGTGAAAATTATACTTCCCAAGTTGGGGAGTATGGGGAGGGGAGTTCAACCCAGTTTACAATGGAAGAACTCCACACAGAAACTTTCCAGGGCTAACACTATAAAGCTTCACGCAGCAACCTCCATGCCAACTTTCGACTCAAAAACTTGTATTCTTCCTCTTCAACATCCCTTCCGTCCCTCTGTTCGTCTAGGCTCGCCCCCGTGTATAGGAAGCAGCAGCGGCACTTAATAAGCCCCATCTTTCGTGCATACCAACTATAAAGTACACGGCATAAACATCGTCAACAGCTGTTTCTTCACCCCCTTTTGTATGCAAGGCTAGTAAAAGAGAAAGCGAGTTCAGTTTTCAAAACAAAACTCTACTGCTATTATAACAAACCCCTCACCCGGGCACAATTGAAGAAAGTAAATTATTCCTACAACACTAGAGGATACACAAGCATGATGTAAAAGTTAATAAGTAAGATTCTAGAGCAACTTTGATAATTGTGAAATATATGAAAAGATTTGTCGGATGAATCTCAAGAAAAAAGAATTACTTAACTACAGTGATTCTTTTTTATTTATGTTTCTTCTTTTTTCGCTTCGTTTCTCTAAACTAACATAGTATAACTGAAGAATCTGGCGAGAATTCTATCCGGAACGAAATGATGCTAAAGTAATCTCTTACGAAGAGTAATTCTAGACAGACGAAAGTAATTTACTACCTGAGGCGATGGGGCTTGTGTCTCTATTATAATTATGAATAACGACCTAAGGCGAAGACATAAATAGTGGACCACACTAATTTGAGTGCCCTACTAAGGCGGGAGGAAAAATTATTTGTTTTCTGATGGGAATATTTTTTTTCATAAACCATCTTCAAAGAGTTCAATCTTGGAATTAAGAAATGTTTACAGGAATTTATGTGTATTTTTAGAAGCTGTTAATGGAAAAGCGCTCTCAGGGAATCACCATTAAAAAGTCAGGTAAGATATTTTATGGTAGAAGCCTTCTTTGAATAAAAAGTTAATTTAAATTTGTTGTAATAATTTATTTCACGAGGCTACGGTACACATATTTTAAAAATAGTTGTTTATATCCTTTGCAAACTAAATTAAGCTCGTATTATATTTAATAGTGAACTAAAATTAAATTAGGCTCCCCTGAAAATTTTACCATGGAGATCATTATGAGATTGTCGTCATAAGATGCTATGTTGGATCCAGGCCCCTCCAAAACCTGACCTCACTTAATCTTGTCACAATAAATATGTTTATCCATGGGAAAGTCTCCCAAAACACTGTAGATTCACACATTTAATGAATAACAAGAGAAAAAACAAACGTATTCACTTGATAAGCCCCAAGCCGATAGCATGATTTCTGGAGTATCCACTTTATAATCCATTCGGTGCGAGTTGAAACAGTTTCAGCTATGTCCGTTTCGAACCACAACAATATGCTTGTGAGACCCAATCAACCGACTCTAATCAATTAGCGTATGCTGGGCGTCAAGTCAATAGCCACGTCGAATGTATTGACTGTTGAAACTATTCGAAGCAACACAGTAGATGAAACAAGCATGTATTGATCTGTGTGTATCTGTGGGGCGGTGAGATTGAACACCAATGAAATAAAACACCCGTAGGTGGAATAGTCTCAAATATCTGTTTAATTACTTGAAGATAACGCATGTTGATAATATTTTGTTTCTAGTTTACGTTGCAAAGCATCGTGGGTAAACACAAATTTATGCGATCGTGTGAATTGCTATGTGACTTAAGCAGATTATATGCTTTAATTTCGGTGAACATGTGAATCAAGCTTTAGTACCCTTAATTTCAATGTGAACCTTAGTTTGATTTTATTTTTTTCATTTGTGAGTGATAAAAAAGTATATACTTCACTACTCTGTGGTCCTTTACTCGTATCACGTGTCCAAACTTCCTCTAACAATTTCTTTAATTTAATTCCTCATCAATTTCTGCATTTATCAACCTGCCTCTTCCTGTATTTCTCATTATGATTCCTAGAAATCTAATAGCTACAGTCTAAACTTTGCTCACTTATTTTATTTAATGTTCTAGCCACTCGTCTACGTCGTGAAAAGTGGAAACATGCAAGTAGACAGTCCTACTATGAGTTATTACACTATGGCCCTATTTTATAATCTACACCAATGTTGAATTAATCAAGGTAATTTTGGTACCTTTCAAGATAAACGTATGGTATAGCGAGGCATAATCGTAACTTTGGAAGACTCGGCATAAACCTTGAAAATATTTAGGAAAGTACCATCAACATATACTTCTAGAATTAAGTTTTATTCATCCTGTCACCCACCTCGGTGGCGTAGTTGGCTAACGCACTTGTCGTGTTAAGCTCGACTGCTGAGGACAGGGAGATCGAGGTTCGAATCTCGGTTGGGTGAACTGGGGGTGGTTTTTTCTAAATGGTTTTCCACTCTCCCTCCACGCAAATGCGGGTTCACTTCCTCTAACTAAACCTTCCCAATTCCTAATCCATTAGCGTAATTAGTACTTAAAGCGTATAACCTGAACGGGTAGTAAGACGCGGTGCTAAATAATAATAATAAATATTCGTTTACGTTGTTACTTAGCTAGTGTGCAGTTTTTAAACCCATATAATAATATTTGGAGCTGCCATGGTTTTATAAAATTGTGTTACAGTTTCCTTCGTTACTCTTTTTAGTAATGTGTATTTCATTGTGCCTTATAAATGTGGAAGCAGTTGGGATTCCTCCCCGCTACCAACTGCTTCCGATCCCCACCTTCCCCGCGCTTTTTAGTCTCGCGACCTTTGGGTAATGGTGGAGGGCCGAGAGGAAGCAGGAGCGAGAAGGAATTACCCAGTCAACCTTTATTTACTAGACATAGAATACAATAAAATTACTACAAGCATTATACAAACAAGTAAGGACACATCATTTGAGTAATATTATTGGACCGCTGGGGTCCGAGTTTTATTTCTTGATCATTCGGTTGATAATTAGGGAGGTGACATCCCGAATAGTTAAAGCTAGGTACCTGCTCCAATATATGTCACTAACAGCATTCTTTTCCCTAAGAGGCTCTGCAACCTTAAAAACTAAATTATAGTTTTTGTTGTTGTTAATATGGCTAAGTTGCTTTAGATATTTTGCTTAAACTAAAGATTGTTTTTTGTACATTTTCTTCTGAGTCAGATATAATAACCTGATAGTCTTTTAACATTAATATAGGCCTATTAAAAGGAGTACGAGTATTTTCAATTAAATGCGTTTCAATTGTGTTTTCTATCTCCAGGAATATATCAAATATAGTGGGTGACATAGACACCTATTCCTTACTCCTCATGTGATTTATTTTGAAATCTCACTGGTTTAAAACTTCAAATTCATTTTTATCAGGGTTATTATATAAATACGCTTCACAGCTCCCACCAGATATTTCGGGATGCCCTTCTTAAGTATTATTTCCCAAAATGTGTACGACTAACTGTATTAAATGTCTTCTCGAAGTTTATAAAAGCCATACATGTGGGAATATTGTATTATCTGTATTTCCCAACCATTTGAGATACAATGATTATACAGTCCATACAGGATTTATTCTTCTTGAAACTGTTTTGTTTTTCCAGAAGGATAGATTCTGCAATGGTGATCAAACTTTTAGTAGCGATTTCAGCAAATATTTTATATCCTTTATTTAATAAGCTTATCCCTCTGTAACTACTACAACTTTTCCAATCTTCCTTTTTATTCAGGCCTATAGGTACTATGACTGCTATCTCCCATGAATTAGGAGTTTGTCCATAAGTCCAGCAAACATTAGAGAAGTCTGTAAATTAATACAGAAAGTTGATTGATACAAACGTAAATAATTCATTAGTTAGGCCATCTGAACCAGAGGACTCTTTTTTTTTATATAGTTGTAAGCACATCAACTTGTTATTCCATCGTTAGTTGGTCAATATACTCTTTTTCAAATGGGTTTTTAATGGCTTACTCTTGGTTTTCCCCTGTATATAGCTTGTATTAGTATTTGAACCAGTCTTTCTCCGAAATAGGGTTTAGGTGTGGGTTATTTTTTTAATCCATATCTAGTTGTTTCAGAATATTATACGCACTAATTTGTCGGCCGTTTGTACATCATATTTCTCATTCTGTTAACAAATAGTTCCCAGCTATGACGCTTAATATATCATGCTTTTATTTTAGCTATATCTGATTGTATTTTATATTCTAATTTATCTTCTAGGGAATGAGTGTTTAAAAACTTAGAGTATGTGTCGTTTTTAATTTTAATATTATTATTAATTATTATTGTTATTATTAGCACTGCGTCTTACTACCCGTTCGGGTTATAAACATTTACACTAATGTGTAATGGTAGGGTGATTGTGAGATGAAATGAAGGACCTACAGTTTAACGTGGAATCCGAACCAAGGTGGAGGCCTGGCATTCCCCACATTCACAAGATGTCTTGTCAGAGGTGAAGGAAGGGTTTGGTAAACAGATAAATCTGTGCCGGGACCAAGGATTGAACCCCGGCCACCAGCATAGAAGTCTGACACCTTACCCCTAGACCGCTAGGTCACCTATTTTAGTTTTAATAAGATCAACTAGGTCTCGTTTGTGACTCCTGTTCTCTCTTTTGCCTGAGGATTCTTCCTCTGATTGTAATAAGGATTTTAAAATTTACCAATCGGTGTTTATATTTAGACTTATAGGCATTTGTAACATGTACAACTAATTCATTCTCTTTTTATATAATACTCGGGTACTTTTTTCCTTGAGTAGGTTCATTATATAAACCTCTCCACTTTTATATGTGAAGGCTTAAGCCATTTTTGGTGTAGGGATAGTTTCGATATCAGAATAAAATTATCAATACATATATCATATCCTCTATAGCCTCTGGTGTCATTTATAAATGGAGCAATCTTTTTACTCATTTTCGCTTAAAAATATTCGATAAGATAGTTTTTTGGGTTCTTTCTTCGTTTGTACCCAAGTTTCCATCCATTTGTGTATTTCCAGCCCTAGCATTAAAACCTCCAACCACAATTACAAAATAATTTGTATTTATTTTATCAAATGTATCTAGTAATTCTTCATAAAACTGTTCTGTTTCTTTATGTATTCCTTCGTATATAGTATAGTATAGCATAGCATAGTATAGTATAATATAGCAGATTATAGTATAGGATAGTAAATTATAGTGAAGTATAGTATAGTAGACTATATAGTCAAATTTTGTGGGTCATTCAATCCTCCATTCGACTTCAAATAATCTTAGTTAAATCCAGGTCGGGCCATAAAATATAATATTAGTCTATTTTTGTAGCGTGATTAACACACATTTCAATTTATGTACCAGAACTAACATGGTGAGAGGATGAAATAAAAAAAGCAAAGTGAAAATTACATCTTGAAAGCCATCTACCATAAATCCCCCTGCAATTCTAACCTTGAATTATTCGTCGTCTTTCACATTCAATTGTACAAATAACCTTCTAATGCATTAT
>CABFOW010000125.1:392406-408873 GCA_902141385.1 Timema californicum
GCGTCGGGCCCTCCTCTCGTGACGTGTAGAGAAACATCTTCTCTCGATGAATATCAACCATCAAGTGTGAGCTTTTGGCAATGTCTCGCTGTGATTTTCCCTGACCCCTTTTCCACATCCGGGGCCCCAGGTCATTACTCGGTGTCTAAACATGTTCAAACAGGAAAATACTGGCTGACACTGGTTCAATACGGCGTTGTGTCTCCCTTTTCACATCCGGATGCCCCAAGTCATTAATCGGTGACTAAACATGTTCAAACAGTAAAATACTGACTGACACTGGCTCCGCTGTGATTTCCTTTCCACATCCGGCGTCGATCGGGGTGAATATATAGGGAGGTTACTTGGTCGACTATTTATAAGCGTCTGTAGAGCAGATCACGATGGACAAGCTATGAGCGAAGTGGACAGGGATACTTATTTAAAACATTTATTTCGCTGCATCCCCCAGTTGCCATTATGTCATTTAAATGTAGCGGGTCCTACGCAAAGCTCTCCAATCTTATTCAACACAAACATCATTGTCATCAAACGAATTCAAATTCATCTCACCAGAATGCATGTTGGGACGAGGAGATATTGTGCAGTGCATTAAACCAGATCAAGAAAGAGGAATACAACCGTGTCAGGTGCTTAAACGAACTTTAGAAAAACAAAAGTTATAGCGTTGTGCTAGCGGAAGAGGCCAGCAACGAGCCGAAGTTATTGCGCTTGATGGTGTGGGAAGAGTAAGAATGCCAGGTAAAAAACTTTGGAGACATTGTCAATATGCGTTCTGGCGCTTCTCAGCGAGCCCTGAACTATTTTAGAGGTGACTCCTACTCATTTTATAGATGGTAGAAGAGATTAAATTCTGTCCTGATGTTTTTAATCAGTTTAAAGAGTGATTATATGTTTTTATGCTATCACAATTTGTTGCACACTAAACTCTCAACTTAATAACCCTTAGAGAGCACAAGACATAAATAATATTAATATTGCTGCGTGTAAAAAAAACCTCTATGTCGTTGTTGTTGTTGATAATGTGGTTGCACGCTATGAATGTTTTAAATTAATTAATTAATTAATTAATTGTCAGTAAAAATAATACTAAGAAAATGTTATTATTTAAAAAAAATCCCTAGAACATGCTGTTTGGAAATTCCTGTATATTCAAAAACAGGGAAGATCTAGCAATATACACGTTAGAAACGAATGAGACTGGTAGACTGGTAAATGTTATGCTTTATTTCTTACACATGTGAGTAAATATAACGTTAGCAAAAAAAAAACTGCTTGATTGTATAATATATATATATAATATATATATATATATATATACTTATATTATACACTCAAGCAGGTTTATATATATACTAATGAGTAGAAAGCATAAACCAGTATATTATTGCAAACAGTTTCACTGTAAATTTAGTTTAAGGTAAGATACAAAGTTCACACACACACGTACACAAATACATTTAAATTATTATAAGCCAAACCTATATTCACATGTGTTCATTTCTAAATCACTTTCATTTTGCACCATCTAGTGAATAAAATGAGTAATTATGACTTTTTCAATATCTTGTGATAGCACAGACATATCTATATTTAATTAATGGTATTATTACTACTCATACAATAATTGTAATACGCTAATGGGGTATAAATAATCAAAGTATTTATGAGGGATAAGTGTACCAGCATTTGTGTGGAGGGAGAGTTGGAAATATCCTTAGTTTAATAGGGCAGTGTTAGAACTCCAACCTCGTCAATCAACAATACCAGACGAGGTCCGCTTAGTTACTTGTACATCTCACAAGACCTAAATAATATTGGTGATTGTCATTTGAAAAAAAAACCTTTGTTGTTTCTGTTATATACTATGAATGTTTTAAATACAATTTATTAATCACCTGCTGTCTGTTAATAAAATAACTAGTAAGAAAATTTGGTTATTATTATTTATTTATTTATTTTAATTCCTAGAATATGCTATTTGGGAATCCTTGGAAAATCAAAGACAGGCAGGAGATTGCAATATACATGTGTCAACATTGCCAGAATGAGATATTAAATAGCTCATGGTGATAAAATTTAAGCTTTATTGATTACACATGTGTAGTTAATGTAGCTTTAGCAAATATATATATATATATATATATATATATATATTTGGGCTGCAGGATATGAGTAGAAAGGAGGAAAAAGTATACTATTAATAATTTTACTGCTTGAATATTGGTTTATAATTTTAACTAATATGGGTTCAAGGTAATTGTATTTATAGGATAAGAGGGGGTGTTTGAGTATAGACGTTAAAACATAACAGTTTAAGAATATTTATTTACAATCATAATCTTCACAATTAACAGTTTTTTTTATTGTGTGAGCGTTAATTCAACGTCACTCTGCGAGAACTTACATTTATTCATCAGTATTATTCGGTGACCTGACGGTCTTGGGGAAAGGTGTCAGACTTCTGTGCTGGCGGCCGGGGTTCAATCCCAGGTCCCGGCAAAGATTTAACTGATTACCAAACCCTTCCTTCACCTCTGACAAGACCTCCATTTCATCTCACAATCACCCTACCATTACACATTAGCGTAAGTGCGTATAACCCGAACGGGTAGTAAGACGCGAGTGCTAATAATAATAATAATCTGTATTATTGAATGCAATTATGAGGATCTTGAATTTATTTTAAATGTCATACGGAATAATCACGGTGGTTATATTTTGGTGAAATAATGTATAGCTTTTACATATGTTCCTACCTAGGAAAAAATCATGGCTGCTGTATATTTTTATGAAATAATGTATAGCTTTTACATAAGATAATAAGTTAAATATCCAAGAAAAATCACTGCGTCTATATAACTTTTACATAAAATCATAAGTTGTAAGGGTTTAAATATCTATAGAAGTGTGTTTATTAATTCCATTAATACAATTAAAAAATAAATGAACCAATTTTATATTTCCGTCAAACACTAATATATTCTTATAAAATTTTATAGCTGTCTCAAATTAGGGTTTTGTAATTCTGCAGGGACTATACATTTGTTTATTTAATGAATTTACTAACAAAATAATAGAAAATTAAATGAACACATTCTATATTTCCTACATACCGTTAAAGTGTTTAATATATTGATTTACTATCACACATAAGAATATTTTGTCATTATAGAATCCCAAAGATTTTTTACCATTAATATACTACCTTTACACCGCATGTGTTTCTTATTTAATTTTGACATTAACGATTTGATACGTTAACAATTAACTTTTCAGCTAGATGTAAATCTGTTCTAGCAATACATCAAGTTGTTAACATTTTCAATGTATATACTATTATCTATGTTTTGTTTTACATGTTTTCAAATATATGTTTGTTACACCTTCATTACACTTTTGGGCATTTTACCTGACAGCTTAATCATTCAACTATGTCAAATAAGAATTTGTATACAACAAAGTAATTGAAGACAATCACCTCTAAAACTTTAAAATTAACATATGTGTATAAATTGTACATTTTTTTACCTTAATGAATATATTTGTTACCAATTAACTTGATATGAAGTTGTTCTAATAATACACCATTATGATCTAATATTATATATATGTGTTTTGCTTACCATACATGTTTTCAAATTTAAGTTTGTTACACCCTCATGACACTTGTTCTCAATATATTCACAGCTGATCCCACATTGATGTTGTCGTTATTAAATTTATGTAAGGTATTTCGTCATCATTATTTCCAGGGGGATGCATCATACCTCCGTTCAGACCCACTTCTATGGAGGGGGTCTTGTTGCCATCACTGGTAAAGGGGGGCATTGCTGATGGAGGGGGCTGCTGAACCTCCATTCGGGAGCAGCTCGGGCTTAGCTCCTCGGGAGCTTGTGATGGTTTTCCACTGGAACCCTTGGTACAACATTTGCAGTGGTATATGTGTCTTGTGGTCTTCCCAATATGACGTGACGATGTAGTCAAAGGGGGACTTACGTACGATGGGTGATGACTGAGTCTTACTATGTATTCCACCTATCTGGTAATAAGGGATTTGGCCTTCGCCAGATAAACTCGTAGATGAACGATTTCATCGATTTCTATAGTACACAAATGAAACTCATATATAAGGTTTATTAATTATTGTACTTCCCCCCCTTGAACAATATCGAAAATAGTCCCCATAGACTCAACTTAAGGGCCATTTTCAATATCGATTACAAATGTCCTCCCAAATACCGCAATGAATAAACAAATATGCAACAGAAAAATATTATGATGGGCGAAACATACCTGGTCAAGTAGCTGTTGCAGATCACAAGACTTACTAAATACGGGTTTTTCTCTCTCTCAAAATCCAACTATAGCTGTGCCAGCACAGCGTTTTACCACCCGATCGAGCTGTACGCTAAAGTGTTAGGGGTGAGGAAGGTTGAATTTAGAGGACGTGCACTCGCATTCGCGTGGAGGGAAACCACCCTCATTGCACCCAGACGGGTTAGAACCGCGATCTTCCCCCACCCCCTGGTAGACGTGAAGCGTTAGACTACTCGACCGGTGAAGCAAACCAGATCGTGTATAGATTAAGAATCCCCTCATTAATAATCCAGAGCGGTGGAAATAGGGTGAGGTGCTTCAGAGTACAAATCTATTACTTTTTTTTGACACAAAGAGTAAAAGTAATTTCACATCTACATGTCAGTTATTTGTCACCTACGTATTCCCAGGACGCAAACAAACATCTTTCTGACTTCCAATCGGTGCCACGTGCCATTCTTACCATCCTACTCAAATCATGAGGGCTACAGACAAGGAAAATATTAGGGTGATTTCTCACGCTCCCTCAACACTGTTGCGTCTTGTATTGGTGCAGAAACCATTAAGTAGGCTTTCCTCGCGGCATCTTTTCAAGTTATTTGTAAGGTAACCTAAACATCAAACAATTCCCACCAACTTTTCAGGGTCATAAGTTTTCTGTTGTAATGTCAGACACTCCCAGGATACCCATTTAAACCAACATCTTAGTTTAGTTGTTAGCGTGTCTGACTACTGAATCAAGGGTTTCCTTCGAATCTCGAGGGGGTGGACTAGGGCTGGTTTTCCACTCTTCCACCATGCAAATGCATGTTTACTTCATCTAAATTCAACCTTTCCAATTCTCAATACATTAGTACTTAAGCGTATAGCCCGAACGAGTATTAAACTTCTGTGTTAAATAATAACAATAATAATAATAATTATTATTATTATTAAAATTTTCGAATTCATATAATATGTGTTCCTGATCACAAGATAATTACGTCCAAGTTTCCATTTTAGAAATACATTTTGATAATAGTTATAGGAAGTTAGAGGTTTGACGCCACCGCAAGTTATTTTTGGGTAAATTTTCATAATTCGTATCACAATTCCAACTCTGAAAATTTGATTTACATTTCCCTTAGTAAATCAAATTTATTTAGCCTTACTAATTTCCTGTTATAAATATTAAATATGTAAGCTCTAAATGAACAGTATAATTTTTAATAAATATTCAGGGTAAGTTAAAAAAAATCCACACCATAGTATCCAATTTAAAGAATATATTATAATTTCCTTCATGCGTGTCGGGCGTATTTAGGGAGGCTTTCCATTCTCCCTCCGTGCAAATGTAGGTACACTTCCTCTAATTTTGGCTTGAGTCCATTATAATAAAAATTGTTTTTGTTTGACATTATGCTACCCTCTCCCACTACACAAGTCTATAGCGTTGACTGATTGTTTTAAATTGTATTTGCGATTACATATTATTATGTTAACAAAATATAGTTGAGACCATATTTAAAAATAATACTTCTTTAATTGGCCGTTATATTAACTAATAATCAGCAAATATAACATTTTATTAGTGAAGTAAATTTGATACTCTTCCAACAGGCAAACTAACTTGTCAGGATGCTACTCCTTCCCAGCATTTGACTATCTTGGAATATAAGACTAGGCTTGTATTCTACCAACACAACAGTTACAATTAATAAATAAAAATGAAATTAGATCTTGTGGGTGAATTTGCTATATAAACCTCAAAATAAGTTCCGATTTTTTACTTTATCCTTGGGTACTAACAATAAAACAGGTAGTGTAAAACTAAAAAATATATTTCTTACCTTTATAGATGATTGTAGATGCCATTTTTTCTCTCTGCAGTGACGATGAATTAATACACACGCTCGATCAATAGATTGAATTCCTTTTCTCGACAATATTTATACCCTTTCAGGTGATTAATGAAACTAATGTGGTGTGTCCGGATATTAGTTTCTGCCTTAAAATCAGTTATCTATCAAAAGTGACTGTTACGGATCACGGACTTGATGTATGAATATATTTCATTTGTTTGGTAGAAATAATAGAACTATAGTATGATTCTGCTAGGATGAGCAAAGAACATTGATCATCTGCAGATCACATGAGTCCTTTACCAGCGGTCAATATCTCACTGACTTGACGTATGAATATATTTAATTTGATTGGTAGAAATAACAGAACTATAGTATGATTTTGCTAGGATGAGCAGAGAACATTAATCATCTGCTGATTACATAAGTCCTTTAGCAGCGGTCAGTATCTCACTGACTTGACGTATGAATATATTTAATTTGATTGGTAGAAATAACAGAACTATAGTATGATTTTGCTAGGATGAGCAGAGAACATTGATCATCTGCAGATTACATGAGTCCCTTATCAGCGGTCAGTATCTCACTGACTTGACGTTTGAATATATTTAGTTTGTTTGGTAGAAAGAACAAATACAGCTCTTTTTTGTTTTTGCAACCAACATTGCCGTAAGAAGAATAGTTTAAAATACAAACTTTCTGCTCCGTATCTATCGGATCACAAACTTGCCGTATGAATATATTTAAGTTGTTAGGTAGGAGGGACAGTTTAGAATATTCACACATGACTCTTGAAGTAATTGTGATTTTCGGTCAAAACCCTACTATATAGTTCCTTTACCGTAGATAAAAATCAAACCGTTAATGACACTTATCAAAGCACTCTTGGCGTAATAATTAGGAATCTGACCGGTATTGAACATGTAATAAATGCCCTGGGGCCCCGGAAAATTAACAGCAAATGCTTTCTTCGATAGTTTCTTCACTAATTAGCAATCAGGCTTCGAATTGACAACATTATACATTGCGCTAACAGGCACACATTAAAATCATGAACGATGGTAAGGGGAATAAATCAGCCTTACCACCCAGGCCGAGTAATGACAAGGGCCCCCCGGGGAATATCTCACAAAGCTGTACTGAACCAGTGCCAGCCAGTATGTTCAGCCACCTAGTAGGGCCCCTGATGTAGAAAGGGGGTCAATGAAAATCACAGTGAGACATTGCCAATAGCTCACAAAATATGTTAGACAATCGCAGAGAGATGATACTTCCCCCTTCCTCACAGACCGGCACGTCGCGGGAGGAGTGCCCAAGACTGTACGCTCCCCCTACCCAAAACCCTTCGGGCACACATTAAAATCATAAACCCAAGAGCCACTGTGTTGGCCTCTGTCCGGGGGTAGGTGGGGCCATGGTCTCGAGGGAGGGTAATTAAACGGATGTGGAAATAAGGTTAATTGACATCACAATACACTGCTCACGGAAAATAACCTCGGGGGAGGGGGTGTGGGTGGGGGAATTAACCGGATGTGGAAAGTAGGTTAATTGCTTGCCTGGGGGCTGTTACAGGTGGTCGTACCAGACTACTGGTAAGATTTGAACTCTTACCCTTCAGGTGTAAGAGTTTTAGAAGTTTAAAACACTCAACTCTTTGGATATTATATAAATTATCAGTAACCCCACATTAGGGGTCTACATTTAAAAAATGTTCAATCTCAAGTTGGCCGCCCCGGTAAGCGGGATATTGACGTGCAGACGTTCAGATCTAGCACAATATTTAATTCTACGATGCGTTATTTCTAAATATGGTTCACGCCCAAATAAAATATATTGATTCCAAAAGGGCTTTTTTTCCTTAAAAGACATTTATTTTGAGTTTAAGTAAGGGGGGGAAATATATGAAAATACAATATTAATAGATTTTCAACGTTATTTTAAGCATAATTGCGGAGCTATGAGACTAGGCTTTATGAAAAATTGCTCTAGATTTAGCCTTCTTGTAACAAAATCAGTAATTTGTTAATAGACTCACAAGAGAAAGTAAGATATTTGAGAACTAGCGGCGAGCATTCTTCTTTACCGTGAGATAATAAATTTCGTATAAGTTTATTTCCCCTCATTTTTATTATTATTACTAGTATCGCCTCTTACTAACCGTTCGGGTTGTACATATTTACACTAATGTGTAATAGTAGGGTGATTGTGAGATGAAATGGAGAACCTACAGTTTAACGTAGAATCCGAACCACGGTGAAGGCCCGGAATTCCCCACATTCACAAGTTGTGATTAATACCCGTATTGTCAGAGGTGAAGGAAGGGTTTGGTGATAAGATAAATCTGTTCTGGGACCGGGGATTGAACCCCGGACCCCCAGCACATAAGTCTGACACCTTACCCCTAGACCACATTCTTT
Organism: Timema californicum; assembly: GCA_902141385.1. NCBI lineage: Eukaryota > Metazoa > Arthropoda > Insecta > Phasmatodea > Timematidae > Timema > Timema californicum. The sequence goes on from CABFOW010000125.1 coordinate 400,985, forward strand.
TTTATTTATATGATAAAGGTTGGTTGTAGGCCAAGGGAAAAAGAAGTATAAACTTAAACAGAATAGAGAGGTGGTTCCAGAAAACTACATAGACCATTGTATTTTAAAGCCGCGTGGCTTGACAGCGATTGATATTTTCTCGTTGACCGAGGCGGTTGCCTTAAGGGTGCGTGAAAATAAGCATTATAATGGCAAGTCTGGAAGCTAGGGAGAGAAGTAGGTAAAGGTATTAAAGGGATTATTTCCCCTCATTAGTGTGCGCTCCCATTTTAAATATTTTCATTGCGACTGGAAGGGTTGCTCTCCTCTCCATCCACGAAACGAGAACAGCAGACAATAAAGAACGAGATGTGTTAATTAAATTAGTCCCCTTAACTTTCAGCGCGCAGCAAAGATAGCTAGGGGCTGTCTGATATCATCGCAAGCACACCCCGACTAGCTACTACCCCGTCAATGAAAACACACACACTAGAAATGTCCATGTGTAGTAATTACTCCAATAAGTTTACCGGCGCGGTACAGTTCTGTTCATGAATAATGCCCTAAGTGGATGTGGCATTAAAGGCAGCACTAGTTAAGGCTCCATTAATTTAATTTTTGACATAAAACAATTTTCAGAAATAGATGGTCTAGTAGCTTGAATGTATTTTAATTTCAGTACTACTAAAAACTAAATGCTTACTTCTTCATATAAAATATGAAGAATCTAGACACTATTGTGATTCTGACAAACATAAATTTTGAAATGTTGACGTAAATGTAAAGTGTATAGACCTCCAATTAGAAAAAAGTGTATAATTAATTTTTTGCCTGCTTAACTTATACATAGAACTACAAATTACTTTATTATGCATATGTACACCTATATTTTATAATCTTAGGATACGAATAATCGATTAAAATTGCCATTGAAAAGAACATACATATTTATGAACCTATTCATAAAAAAAACATTCTTGATCGTTGGTGTATTATATTACAGTATGATTAATTTAAATAATAAAAAAAACTTTGATATGAGTATTAATAAAACTACTAACAATATATTACAAACCACACCTAGCTAAGATTAAGAGTAGGATTAAGAGCAAAGCAATGCATAATAATATTTTGTTTTAAGCATCGCATCGTGCTACCCGTTTGGGTTATACGCATATTCATACCGTAGTATAATCACTCTATAGTTCTAGGACTAAGAAAGGTGTAAATATTTGCAAGTGTACCAGTATTTGCGTGGAGCGTGATTGAAAAATTATTTAAGAAAAATCTCAGTACACCCGACCGGGATAGAACCATGATCTCCCTGCCATCGGCAGTCTAGTCTATTGCGAGAGAGATGCCATCTATGTGACCATCGAAGCGGGTACTATTATTGTAATTAAAATGGGTAAAGTATGGACGGTTTGTAAGAGGCGGTGAAGCTTAAGGGAACAAAAAAGTAGGTGTGAGTCAATTATGTCTAAAGAGAAGAAAGACTGTGTTCCCAGCATGATCATAATATGTAAATCTAGCTTTTAAAAGCTGTAGAAGGCACAAACACACACCATTGTGTTATTTAACTCTAAAGCAATAGAAAGTTTTTTAAAAAAAAAACGTAGGCCTACGTCATTTTTTGCTAAAACTGGACAGTACTTTTATTTAATCTCAGAGGTGGGCATTAACTGTAATTACTTTTTTTTTTAACGCATTTAAGATACTATATTGCTTCTAACGTCTTTGTGCCGCCTGTACCTTTTGGCGAGCTCTGTACTGCTGAAAGTAACAGCAGGTGAATTTAATGTGTCGGAAACTTCCTTTTAAGCTCCATGAACACCAATCTCATTTTAGAGCAAGTAAAGCGCGCGCTTCGCCTTGCATGCGTGATGCAGGAGACGGACCAGCCGGGCTAAAATAAAGACCAGAACCGCCATAGAGCTGAACAAAAGATACAGAGGGAGATAAAGATAGAAAGAGAGGACATGGGTAAATAAGAGAAGTGTAGGAATGGTGAGGTGGGCGAGGAGAGTGCGATAACAGAGATAGGCAGAGAGATAATAATTGTGAAACGGGGCATAAAGGTAAGGGGATATATATGAAAAAAAAAGAAACGGAAAAGCTTTTTCCATATAAAATAGGCTTATGTGAGATAGATTAAATGGGGATTTTTTTTATAGCATATTGCAAAGTCGATAGTATGAAAGGTAAAAAAAGGAATAACTTTAATGGATATGCGAAGAGATTATTTCCAAACAAAATGTGTAATGAAAAATAAGGTTAATTGAACTTGCAAATAAATTGAGCTTTAGTGGTATTTCACAATAAACCTTGCTTTTTTTCAGAAATATTGTAAATAAAATAAACTATACGCTAATGTGAAAAGGATCAGTTACAATATAGCAGAGATAAAAGAAGTGGATCAAACATGGAGGTCAAACATGTCTGACGGATCAGTTGAACACAACTTTTAATCATCTGATACTAAATATAAATGATATAATGTTTTAAAATAGCCTTGCATTTTGCTAAAATACTTCATATTTATATACGGCATTTCTATTACCCTAGAAATATTTAATACTTGTGATTTTCCGATAGCATTAATTTCAGAAGATAATATATACAAAAAAACACTAACAATATCAAATAGTATTCAATATGTCGATTTTTTTTCCCTGCATCAATCGGAATGTGGTAATTATCAACCTGAGGTTTTGGTATAGTTTAATTAAATACTAGTGCGTATAACCTGAACGGGTAGTAAGACGTGGTGAAAATAATGATAATAATAATAATTATTATTATTATTAAATACTACTTAAAAGTTCAATTTTGAAATATAATTTTCGAAGAATTTTAATACATGAACAGTTTCATTAATAATTGATTACACGACAGAAGATTACAGTGGGAAGAAATCACACACTTTGTTAGTTTCTTTATTTTCGTAGTTAAGCTACAACATTATTTGTTTGTAACTTAGTAATTTATGGAGCACTTAGCTTGTTATCCCTCGCTGCGGCTTTGGGTGTAACTGGTTGATGTAACGACGGCGACGTTGTGTTCCGACCCGTGTGGGTAGGGCTAGGAAAAAGGTTGGAGAGATTGTTCCAGCAACGTGAGTCACAGTGGGAGGTAGTATACAGTCCCGGCAACGTGAGTCACGGTGGGAGGTAGGATAGAGTCCCAGCAACGTGAGTCACGGTGGGAGGTAGGATAGAGTTCCGGCAACGTGGGTCGCGGTGAGAGGTAGGATAAAATCCCAGCAACATGAGTCACAGTGGGAGGTAGTATACAGTCCCGGCAACGTGAGTCACGGTGGGAGGTAGGATAGAGTCCCAGCAACGCGAGTCGCGGTGGGAGGTAAAGGATGACGGCGGAAGAAGAGGGAGTTCAGACAAAATTGCTCTTTACAACACACGACACTTTTATTAGCTCTTTCAAACGGTGCACCCGGGTTGGGTAGCCACTCTCCGACTGGCCTCTAACCGAGGAACCACCGTGCTAAATACCCTCCAATGCTGCCTGGACTTGTACAATGGCAGAAAAGGTAGATTCCTATTGGTGCGGTAAAACATGAGCGATAGTGGCCGACGAGTGAGCCAATAGAAAGAGGAGTTCTCATGGGCGCTGAGTAGAGTGGGGAACTCGTCACGGACGGATTAAGAGAACATGGACTGTGGGGTGGTCCAGGCAGTAGAGAGGGTGGTTGGCGCGGCCTGTGCAAGTGTGGAGGAAATATACAAGGGTCGACTGAACAGTAAGGCAAAACAAGCTCCACTATTAAACTATATCCACTATTTCCACAAAAATCTTAACTAATGTATCCATCCTGAGAGCATAAATATGCATAAGACTATGTCAACTTACTTTGAACTTCCCAAACCCATATTTTTTTAAGGGCTTACAACTAAATAATAGGCGCACCTCAGTAAAAATATTAGGAATTATAAATTATCCAATACAAAGAATTTAATATAATGGGAGGTTGTTTTCAAAGTTTTGATAAACTAAACTAAAACAATCTCACTAACTACTGCAGTGCCTTCATTCCTTCCCAACAATAATTCTGCCTAGTGGCACTGGCACACACTGACATTTAGTTTATATGGTGGGGAGAGATTATAATATATCGAAGCTATTATTTATTCAAAAGAGCATGTATGACTCGGTGAGTGGATATTGTTGAAGCGCAGAGTGTGTGCAAGGATAGTGAAGTGTGGAGAAAGGTAGTGAGAATGGATAAATACAAAGGTTTTTTTTCTCAGATGTATACACAGTTTCTTGCCTACTCTATAAGGAATATACCTTTTAAAAATAATATCCATGGATATGCCTTGTTTTTCAACTATGAGGAATTGGTCTGGAGCCGGAAGGGAATGGGGATGACGCACATTATCATTAATTCTGCTCTTACTAATCACTGCTTATTTATCATAAATGGAGCCTAGTCTAGCATTACCCATTAAATACGTTCAATACATTTGTAATGTGTGTGACACGACCACGTGATAAATCGTATTTGAGTCATACTGTTTCACAAGTTTGTTTTAGGATGATATAGAAAAATCAAAAACAGTATATTTCTAAAGTGAATTATTAGCTTGCACTGGCAGCACTAATGTCTGTGTAGATGAAGCAAGACCAATCTGTTTAAAAAGGGCATGTGTGAAATAACTGGAATCGCGCAAGTAAAATATTTTAACGAAATGTCAACCTCAGTGATCTTGGGGTAAAGTGTTCACCTCAGGGCCTGAAGTACGTGGGTTAAAACCCAACCAGGGTCAAAGGATATTTTTTAGCGATAAAAATCCATGGCATAACTTTCTTCGGAGGAGAAGTACAGCCAAAGGACCCAAGTCAATTGCGATATGTAAAATAATCTTGGAAGGTATGTGAAAGTACTTTTCCAGTGGAATTGGTAAGATTTTTCGCTCTCGCTCATAGGAATTTTTGTGTGCTGATCAGTTGGTTGAGAAAGTGGAATTAAAATATCTCGAATAAATAAAATAAATTTGTCAACTAAATTATAATTCGAGGGGGACAGTCTCTAAATGCTAAAATATCGGGGTGAATGAGGGGGGACTTTTCCTTAAAGCCCCACTATTGAGGGGTGTGTCCCTAAGTCCCCCCTCCCGCCATACACCATGATAATGTCATTAGTTTGGTCTTGAAATCTAGTATATACATTAAACACATCTTCAGTACTGTCCATTATATCTTTACTTAAAAGGTTTTGAACTTTTATTATCAATTCTGAGATCTTTTTAAGGGGTGAAAGGCGTCAAAGGAGAAGATGCCTTTCTTGCCTCTCCTTTCCCCATCAGTGTGACAATGATCAAAGCACGCTATTACCTCTTGTTACATTCATCCCACATGAAAGACCGCATTTCAATACGACCATGCGGCCACCGCAGCGAGTATTAATGTAATTAAAATGGGTCAAGTCCAGACGGTTAGTAAGACGGGGTGGAGCTAAAGGAACTAATATATGATGTTTTCCCAAATGTTCAGCATTTGACGCAATCTTCCGCAGTGAAGACAGTGTAGGCCTACGACACCTCTACAGCTGTTCCCCTTCCCCTTCGTGTCCGATGTGTGAGTAGGGGCGTCTTTAACTTTCGTCCGTTGGAAGGACACGGCAAAAGAAGTCCAATAAATATGAGCGGGTTTAGGAATACCTAAATTTAATAATGTCACTTCCCATTCTATGTTTAAATCATTGTTTGTAACTAATCCTATCGCAGCAATGCCCTCTCAGATTTATTTATTTCCTGTAATTGATTTTCTTTCTCGTGAATCCCCGGAGATCATAACTAAAATCGAATTCGAGATTTGGATGGATGTCGAGGTTTCGTGAGTTCTTTAACAAAAAATAGTATTTTTTTACAATGTTGTATGTTAGTGGTACTAGAACCAAAATCATTTTACCGATTAGACTAAAACTTATATCTAGGGTTTTCATAATGTTACCCAGAGGATTTTGGGAATGATTTATCTAAATATAAAATTAAGGGTAGTTTTGCTAAGGGCTAAAAGAGAGCTAAGTGATTTTCTCAAAATGTTGATTCAGACTTGTATTTAGGCGGTATTTTACATTACAAAGCCAATGGAACATCTCATTTTCTCAAGAAAACTACTTTGAGGCTACCTTCCTAAAAGCGAAACTTTTCAAAGTTGGTCATATATCCCCAACTCCTTGTTTTTCAACATAACATATCATTGCAAAGTTGTAGGCCTTTTAAAAATAAACTACTTTTATATGAATTTTTTTTAATCAATATTTTATTAATTATAAGCAAACATACTTAAAAACAACTTTGTAAAATGGGCAGTTGAAAACGCTCAGAACAAATTAATAATATGTTTTTTAACAAGGTATAATATCATTTAATTATGCTCTTTGGTGAAATGAGATGTTCTTTAATGCCATTATGTTTCTATAACAATGTATATTATTTGGTTTCACATATCTTACGAGCTATAAGTATAGTTTAGATAAAGGAGAGAGAAAGTCTATGCGGTGCACAGTACCATTTATTTGTTTTCTCAATAATTTTTTGATTAAGGGTATGGCCAAAATTCTTATCATTGATTCAATCGAGCTTCTATTTCGCAGTGAAGAATTAACGCCTGGGAGGCTGGATGTTGTACTGAATGCTGTATCTGTTATTTAATTAAGTTGGTTTGTAAATCATAAGATTATAAAATCAGTCGGTTCAAAATGTGCACACTAATAGGTCAAAATTAATAATTTGTGTTTAAAGATGCTAATGAAAGCTTTTATATTAGCGTGTTACTTTATCCAAATAATATTTATATTTAAGATCTAAAAGAAGAACCAACAGAATTGTTCAGGATTGTTCAGTTGGGACCTTTATATTTTTATTTCTTAAGTTTTAACCCATGGTTTATTTAACCACTTAATTTATAGGGAAGGAAAGAGATTAGGAGGGTAGTTTGGAGGAAATATAACCACAATATCGGGGAGAAGGGACGGAAAAATCAAATTAATAAATATAACATATGAAAAACGACATCTCACTGCACCCGGTTGGAATTCAAACCAAAACCTTCTCATCCCTGACTATTCAATATGCTGCTAGACTGACGTAGTGGACCACACAATAACAGATGCGGTCTTAGGGCACATGAAAGTGCAATAAAATCATAAACTGATAATATTTTAGTCTTAATGTGTTCCGACACCTTTGAACGAAGCTAAAATAATAATACTGATTTTTTTTGTCCATAAAAATAAATGTATTTTATTAAACTTTATCTCCAAACTATTCAGAACTGATAACGCGTTTGGTCTTCCCCAAATAAATCTGGCTAATTCTTCATAAATTTATAAAATTAGCGACACATCTCTTTTAATACATAAGTATAGGGGCAGCTATCTTAATCTAAATTCATCAGCAATGGACATAAAAACAAAACACAGCTCATTCTAAACAGTACCCTCACCCTCCCTCCAAATTATATATCAACTTTTCTTTTCACTCAGAAGCTAATTACTTTGCCAGTTCATCAACCTATTTAATTACTTATTTTCTGAAAGAAATAAAGAAAGAAAGAAGAGACAGAAGGGAGCTCCGTAATTGTGAAAAGAAATTCTAAAGAAGCAGTTTATTGAAAAGTTCTTCAATACAGTCTCCCGACGTTATCAGGTTTGTTTTTGTGTTGAGAATCTTCAGACCCTCCTGCACTCTTAACCAACCCCCCTCCCCCCTATTCCAACCCTACTTGCAACATAAGTTAATTGCGCAAAGCGTCCTTACGTAGACTCGTGAAAATCTCTTGATGAGGCCACTCCTGATTATAATACAGATACTGCAAGAGTAGAAATCTAGTAGGAAGGGGGGGGGGAGAATGGGAGGGGATACTTTAGAAAACTGCCCCCCCCCCCC
>CABFOW010000125.1:408900-436844 GCA_902141385.1 Timema californicum
CCCCCCCCCCCTCATTCCTTTACTAGCAAGCTAGAAAATATACTTGTTGACACGAGTGGTTCTTAGGTCTCAAGTGCCAAATATGGAACATTAATTATACATTTATAGCGCAGGGTGGGCACAAAAAATTTTTATAACAAAGCTGATTGGTTGCCTAGATTTTAAAATTTGTTGTTTTATTAGCCTTTTTATTTTAAGTTTAGATACAAATTTATGAACTTGATTAAGATGAAAAAAAAAATAATCCAGGCCCAGAAATAGAAATTGTACTGCCTAAACCATAATGTCGAAAATGTTATAGATGTTCAGATAATCAAGTTAGTTGGTTTGTGGAATAAGCTCAAAAGAAAATTAACTTAGTATTAGTTAACATTGTTCGAATAAGATGCATTAAATATATTTTTATATATCAGATTTTTGATCCCGTCTTTCTTCCCCTCTTAACGCTGTTAATTTAGGTTAGCTTACATTAAATATTAATTTAAAATGTTATTAGTTGATAAGAGTAAACCATTTGAAGTAAATGTAATATAAGTGTTGTAGACAATAGTAAGCCTAGTTAATGATAAAATTAGACCATATATTTAGTTAACAACTCAGAATTATGTCATAGCTAGTAATATAAAGAATAAAGAATATAACTTAAATAAACGGTAAGACTATAAAAGCATATTATTTTCAGACCCCTATTTTTTTAGAGAAACTAATATTTTGGCAGCCACCATGGCAATTGGGTGGGAATATTCACATAAACGATTTAAAAAAATAGGACATCCAGAAAATCATTATGTCTGAGATATTTGATGATCTGTTTGACTAGTGTTTGGTAAATTTAGTTACTCTGTCGAAAATTTCTTCCGCGTGATCTATTTTGAATTTTTTCTTCATACCCTCTAATTTACCAGATTGAAGCGAATAAACTCTACTCGCATACAGTAAATTTTTGTTTATGAAATACCTACACTAAAAGTCACGCAGTATAAGGCGTTAGGTTCATAATATATTGGATTGCCACAGTTAGGGGAAGTCACTGTTTAGTTTTGACTTGGTGGGGTTGGTTTCTCACATGTAATGAATCACTGTAGAATTATCCAGCTATTGTATTATTTTTTAGACCACATATTAATACCCCTATAATCTATCCATATATTTGCAGTTATGGAGTAGGAATGAGGAGTGTTAACACTTAAATAAAATGCACTAGAATTTGTGTGGAAGGGTAGTAGAAAAAGTAGGCTATTTAGGGGAAAAAAACCCACTACAAGTACACTCGGTTGGGATTAGAGCCCCGTCATCGGCCATCAAATAATTGTGAGAGTGGCGCCTTTGACCATACAACTACCGACAAAGGTAACCATAGTATTTTTTATTTTAACAGAGTGTCTTTCTACCCTGAGTACACCTGAACGAGATTCGAACCTCGATCTCCCCGTCATCGGCAGTTTAGTCTACTGCGAGAGTATTGCGCTATACCATGCGGCCACGGAAACGGGTGTAGCCATGGAATTAAACACACTTTTGGAATAAAGGGTCTTAAATTAATTAGTGGGACTTGATTCTGAAAAATTAACCACCCCTACAATAAAAAAATAGCCTATCATCTCAGAATCGAACCTTGAACCCATCACATCCCAAAACAACCGCTTCAACTGACTCGGGACAAAGACACTCGATATTTACGTAACCAAATAGTCAACCTGTTGTTTATCCCCCATCTTCCCTGAGGCGTGTTTGTCGTTTATTCTTGCTTTTAAGTGTGTGAGATCGAGTGTGTGTGTGTGTGAGCGCGAGTGGCGCCGGTTCCAATACCCCCCGGGAGGAAAAGGTATGGTTTTGGGGGAGGGGGGATTGCTTCCTCACCCTCCCCTCCAACTGATCCGAAAATCTCGAGTGTTTTTTGGAAGAGGGTTAGCAAGGTGGGTGGGGGAGTGAGAAACAGGCTCCAGGGGCTATTGATTCTGGCTCTAGGCCAAGTCACCGAGTTCCACAGCCTTCCTGCATGTCAAGTTATGGGTCGGAGAAGGAGGGAAGGGGGAAATTTCATTGATCTCCTTGCATACCCCTCTTCCTCCTCCCTATTATTGCCTCCTACACCACCAGCTTTTTATACTCTTCAAACTCAATAACTTTTCCCTTTCTCTCCCCCCTCAACCAATCCTTCCAGACCTTATCCACCCCCTACCCTTACTTTTTTATTCTCTTTCCCTTCGGTCGACTGACTGTTTCTTTTTTTTTTTCTCTCTCTCTCTCTCTTTTCTTCCTCCTGGTTGGATTTATCTCCTTCGACTCTAGTTTTTGGATCCCGTATCGACGTGATCCTGTGCGGTGTTTGCGCGATGGGGAACTGGTTGGGGGGTGGAGGGGGTGTAGTGGAAGGGGAGGAAGTGAAATGTTTTGTTGTCCAGGTCGTGAGATGTATTGCTTACACACGCCACTAACTCTTCACGCCCCCTCCCCCCTCTACCCCCCACGTCACTCTTCTTTTTCCACTGCACCCACTCTAGTCCTAGATTCTGGACACCCGTGGGAAGGGGCGGGGGGCGGATACACAGACTGTTGGTGATTAGCGTGACTATCCAGTTGCTGTGAGCATTTATATACATCTACTTTTAGAGGCAGAAAGATAAAAAAAATAAGTGTTTACTGGAATATAGTTATGAGTCTCTTTTATTCATCAATCAATTACATGTATCGGTTCACTGGTACCAAAATTGTTATGGTAACTTTTATAACTGTTAAATGCTTTTCTTCCCACCAGAATCCTACTGTAATTATCAAATGTGGATATCACGGGCATTTATTAAAAACACGTTAAGAATAAAACAATATTTAAAAATCCACATCGGTCAGCGAGAGGGCTAGACGTCACGCTATTCTGGTTTCTTGGTGACAGGGAGGTCAGGGTTTGAATCTTAACCAGGTGTAATGATGGTGATTTTTCCTGAATGCTTTTCCAATCTCCCTACACGCTAATGCAAACAAATTTCCTCTAAAAATCCTACTTTCCTGATATTATTTCTCCTTTTCTCATTAGAATAATTGAATGAGAACAGTCTGAGCTGGTAATAAGAAACGGCGCAAGAAAAAGGAAGGGAGAAGATTGCCCCTTTTGACTGTACTTTGAAGAGAAGCTACTCCTTGAAAGTCAACCCACACGCTACTTCATAATCAATGGGTATTAAGGCCCAAGTTAAGCGTTCATATCCCAGAGATAAATTTATAACCAGCAGCTCCAACCAACTCCTCCCAGCGCATATTAAGTCCTCGGCTTGTAATTACGCGACTAATGTTGAAACCCTAAGTCGTGTCGCTTTAGACTTGCAGGGCGGGGATAAGTTCAACTTTGGGGTTCTTCTTCGTCGCCACGGGGAGGGAGACATCTTACCAGATTAACACTGAGCACCTCCGCTCGCATTTAAAACAGCTCGCTTCTAAGTCGCCTATGTTTCTTTTGTTTTTCATACGATTAGCTGCATATTAGCCCGGTCATGCTACGTGCAAGTCTCAAACCAACTTGGTATCACTAGTGTTACTGAATCTGTCCTAAAGTAGTGGGTAAAGATGGGTGACCTGGTGATCCAGGGGTAAGGTATCGGACTTCTGTGCTGGGGTGCTGGGTTCAATCCTCGGTCTCAGCAGATTTATCTGATTGCCAAACCCTTCCTTCACCTATGACAAGACGTGTATTAATCACAACTTGTGAATGTGTGGAGTGCCAGGCCTCCACCATGGTTCGGATTCCACGTTAAACTGTAGGTCCTCCATTTCATATCGCAATCACCCTACCATTACACATTAGCGTAAGTGCGTGTAACCTGAACGGGTAGTAAGACGCGGTGCTAATAATAATAATAATAATAATAATAGTAGGTAAAGTCCGACAATTTAGCTCAGTCGGTAGCGTGTCTGTCTACTAAGATAAGGTTCCTGGGATTGATCCCTGGTATGGCCAAAAAATATATATTTGGTGAAATGTGGCTTTCTTCTTTCACGGTGACGAATTAACAGCCGTGGGCTGTAGGTTATGTTTGTTATTAATTTAAGTTAGTTTTTAAATCACATGCTGATATAATCAGTCCGTCATTAACTACCCATTTTGTGAAAAAAAAATTAGAGCCATTTCAAGAAAATCTCAAAATTACAAAATCCCCCATCAGAGAGATAGCCCTAATTTTATAGTTAGAACGAAAATTATGATTTCCTCGGTGTATTACCTTATTAAAAATATCAAGTCTGAATTAAAACCATACACCAGTTTTGGTTGTAATTCCATGTAAAGACAGATATACAAGATATATAAGTTTGGGGCCATAGAACGTCAAGATCCATCATAAACTCGAGGTAAACAACTTTCATGTTGATATTTCTCTCTAAAGTTATATATAACACAATAAAACAACACACACCAATGTTTAGTGTAAATTAGTCAAATAACTTAAATTTAAATCAAATTAGGTAATAATACTTAATTATTTCCCCCATGCCCCAATTTTGATCAGTAAGTGGGGAGGTAGCTGATGATATTATTTGCTAAGGTTATAAGTATATGCATTAATTATGCTAATGTGTTAGGTGGATTGAATTTAGAGAAGGTGTACCCAGATTTGTGTAGAGGGAGAGTGAAAAACCATGAAGGAAAAACTACCCTCGGTAAATCCAGCTGGGATTTGAACCCCGATCTCCTTGTATTGGTGGTCTAGTCTATTGCGAAAGTGACACCTTAGATCAGGGGTTTTTCAACTGTTTAGACTGGAAAAGCCCTTGCACTAGAAAAAATACATGGTAGAGCCCTAAAAAAAATTGTATACCCTAATATTATGAACATTCAATAAAGAGAGTTAAATTTTACAAGTATAGCAGTATAAAACAAATGGAAAACAGCAAATGCTTTGGCAAATCTACTTTATTTAGATTGGTAAAAAAATTGGCAATCCTAATAACTGATGCTATTTTGTAATGTGAAAAACCGATACAAACTATTCTAAAATTGCTTCATAGATACTGAGATAACTATGGCGGAGCCCAAGGGCTCGGTGACGCACAGTTTGGAAAACCACTGCCTTAGACCAAGCGGCCACTGAAGCAGGTTAGGTTATTATTCCTTGAAACATGTAACCGACTTAGGCCTATTAGTTGGTGATACATTTTACTATGTAGGCTGTGGGGCGTAGCTGGGTGCAGTCATATGAATCAGAGAGGTCGTGTTGTGATCAATAAAAAACTTTATCCAGAGAGCTAGATATAATATTGACTTTATGTGTTATAAACATTAATAATAAGTGGTTGGATTCGATTACATACTTTTTTTGCTCATTTGTAAGTTCTTGTATTTATAGCCTACTTCTGTAAAATATAAAATATATTTTGTTTATTTAATTTGGTATTTAAGAATATGTTTATCTTTTTTTTTAATGGTGGCTAAAAGACGAAAAAAAAGAACTTTTTCTGGAAGTGTCGAAAACAAAACCTGCACCAGTGAACACGGAGACAAAGGCGACAGCCTTGTCTTGATTTACCAGAGACGGGAAGGTTGGGGCTCGAATCCCACCTGTGTGTAGGCCTATTAAGGGGGTGTAGTAGGGGAGGTTGCTCCTATACGGTTTCCTCCTTTCCTTCCACGAAAATTCGGATAAGATTTCTTAATTACTCATTCTTCCCCATTTCTTTAGATATACAAATATCCTGGACGGGTTGTAAGACATTTAATACAGGAAAACATAAAAAAATAGTGGTCTAACTGCCCAACGCCTTAGATCAGTCGGTAACACGTCTTTCCACTGAGCTAAGGGTTCAGGGTTCGAATACCGGCATAGATAAAAATGCATAGTTGGTGAATAGTGAAGTTTTGGTCGGGGGACCGGGTGCTGTGTTTGTTCTAAAATCAATTTAGATTATAAGTCATGTGCTCAATTAATAAATAGTTTCATAAAGTACACTTTACTATCCTTATTGTTAGTTGTATGATTTAAGCCAAGCCCATACCTCAATTGTATTCCAAACGAACTAGATGGTATCGAGATGTGTTTTTGTGAGATTTATTAAATTTGCAAACAGTACCTTAAAGTTTAAGCGTGTTTGTTAAAAAATATTAATTGTAAGCTAAACAAATCTAAATATTTGTGTGTATCACATATACAGGCCTACATTTTAAACACCAATAGTACCTTGTTAACAAATTACTATATGAGCACATAATCACTGGGCAAATTGTATATTGTATAATTCAAGTTATGATATTTAGTCAATGGTTTATTGTTCTTATATGGCTGATCACTCGAGCGCCAATTTGATTAATTAACAATATTATTTTTAATTTTAAGTTTGGGTGAAAAACAATTTTGAAAGAGAAATGCCCAAATAAACTTTATTTAATGGAGAGAAAAGTAAAGCGGATAGCTCTATTTTTAAGTTAGTTCCAAAGATTTAAAATGAATACTAAAAAACTTTATAAATTGTAAATGATTCAAAGATTTTTAACGCTAAATAAATTAAAGTAAAGAATTATCATCTAGCTGTGTGTTTTGCTAACGAAAAATAAACTTAAAAGGAAAAGCCTATTAGCCTAGCTAAAAAAAACATACAAAACAAATTTAATAAAATGTTGAGTCTCCAAAACCCAAAAGAAACCCAATGATACTCTTTCAATGTAATTCACGTTTCTATCGCTGCTTCCAATTAAAACTTTATACGCGGGGATTTGACATTTTATTTCAGCACACACACAAAAAAAAATGAAAGGGGAGAGAAATTATCCGTAATTGGTGAATGACAAGTGTCACGTTATATATTTTTTGTTCGCCCTCGATAAAATGACAGGGTAATTAGAGGGAGCTCTGAACAATGAATAATGGACGTCTTAATGAAGGTAAGCTACACTAATGATATGATTATGGCGCCCAAAAGCTGGTGCGCGGTCTCGCCGCGAGGATGTCAAAACCTAATTAAAATTAACGCAGACCCCCCCCTTTCTCTCTAATCAAATCATCCACCCCGGACTCCTTTCCACAACTGTTTCAAAACTATACTCGATTGATCAAATTGTGTGAGGTTATTTGGTCGCTTGATACATATACTAAAATAAAATAACTGTCAAACCAAACGTTTCTGATGGTGATGATATAAGAACGGACTACCTCATAAAAACAATGGTCGTGCCAGAATAATCTGCTCACTATGCATTTATGCGCGTTACTTGCTTTAAAATGGCAGAGGCGTCGAATTAAAGGGTGCAAGTCATTTTTGATGGTGTCTGAATTCTCTTAGAGTGTACGGCTGTATTCCTTACAGTGTTATTTACTCAAGGGCACATACGACTTGCCCTTTATCACGCACTTAAGATAAAATAACATTTCATATTGATTTAAAGTATTATACTGTATGATTTGTGGAAATGTAATAAAACACACACCAACTGTTAAACTCATTATGTGATGTTATTTGTTTATATATATATATATACATATGTTTATATATATATATATGTTAATCAGCTATATTTATCTTTATAGCGTTAAAATTAGTGTTGAAAGAAAATGTATTTTCAGTTTATAGCTCTGCATCAATAATTGTTAAGAATAATAATACTTTACTTATATATGTAAATAAATTAGAGAAAATAGAAATTTATATTTACATAAATATTTAATAATTGCTCTTAATATGCAGACATGTCTTGCATATTATTTGGTATGACTGCATTTTTGGCGGGCCTTTTAGTACGGAATTGTAATTTGTGTGCTGTGCAGAAATTAGTCAGAAGAATGTTTTCCATCAAGAGATCTGCATGTACAAGTTAAGTTATTTTTAAATCCATATAAGACTATTTATGTATCCTATAATACTGTTACCTGATTTGTAACGTAATTTTTACTAGTTCAATTTTACCACTAGAAGTTAGACTTATGACACCATGGAGTGGACAAAACATTTCCAAAATTCAATCTCTTTGCCAATCTAACACGAGTTTAAAAATTAACCACCAGAAAGCTCTGTTTGTACTACGCTAACTGAGAAGTATTATGAACCCTATGCATTTTAGGGCGTCAGAAACGCGTTTGATTAAAGTGTGCAGTAAAGTGTACAAGTGTGTAGTGTGCAGACTATTCAGACACAGCAGTGTTTCAAAATCTATAATAAGAGAAAATGTAACCGTCAGGTATCAAAGGTTACTATTTTATTTATGTTCAGCTCAGCTCATCTCATGACCTGCCCAGGCTATCTTCAGGTAAAATTTAGAGGAAGTGTATATGCATTTGCATTTAGGAAAAAAAGTATTTGTACAGCTGGCCGAGATTCAAACTCTTGACATGCTTGTCACCTGCAAACTAGACTAAATGAGATTGTCCCTTAGACCACGTGATCACCAATGCGGGGGGCATTATGAAATATTATTATTATTAACACCACGTCTTACTACCCGTCCGGGCTATACACATTTACGCTAATGTGTAATGGTAGGGTGAATGTGAGATGAAATGAAGGATCTACAGTTTAACGTGGAATCCGAACCACGGTGGAGGCCTGACATTCCCCACATTCACAAGTTGTGATTAATACAAGTCTTGTCAGAGGTGAAGGAAGGGTTTGGCAAACATATAAATCTGTGCCGGGACCGAGGATTGAACCCTGGACCCCCAAAAGAGTCTGACACCTTACCCCATGACCACAAGGCCACCCATTATGACAAACATAAGAGTTAGTTCAATATTTTAAGTTTATTTCAAACGTGTGGTCGCTGTCCAAACTAGCTAACCAGTTTTACCAACAGGGCTTAGTGAATTTCTTGTAGCGGTAACAATAATTCAAAGGAATTCCAGCATAACTGAATTAATTCTGCAGATGGTAATAGTGTGGTGAAGTCTGAAAAGGCAAGATATATCTTATAATTAAACCAATGGTATGCATATTTCATTATGAGGTAATTTTAGCATGATTTATAACAATGCCAAACATAATATATTAAATAGTATTTTGACTTGTAAATTTAGAGAAGACGCAAGTAAGTGATTAAAAAATTACCAATGTTGTTTCTTCTTTTTTATATAGTACACTACGTTAATGACTGAATACATTTTACAATGATGTTTTTAATTATTGAGTAAAATGCATTAATTATTTTCTTTATAAGAAATTGACAGGTTTCGTGTAGAAGGTAAGAAAACAAACTGCATTACGAGTGTTTTTTTTAATTATTTAGAACCGCGTCATACTACCCGTTAGGTTTTACGCTTATGTACTAGTTACATTAGTGGTGACCTGGCGGTCTAGGGGTAAGGTGTCAGACTTCTATGCTAGCGGCCGGGGTTCAATCCTCGGTCCCGGCAAAGATTTATCTGATTACCAAACCCTTCCTTCACCTCTGACAAGACATCTTGTGAATGTGGGGAATGCCAGGCCTCCACCGTGGTTCGGATTCCACGTTAAACTGTAGGTCCTCCATTTCATCTCACAATCACCCTACCATTACACATTAGCGTAAGTGCGTATAACCCGAACGGGTAGTAAGACGCGGTGCTAATAATAATAATAATAATAATAATAATAATAATAATAATAATAGTTACATTGATGGTTTTAGGGATGAAAAAGGTAATATTTAAAGTACCCGCATTTGTGTGGAAGGAGAGTGGAAAACCATTTTGGAAAAACCTCCCCCAGTACACCCGACCAAAATTCGATCCTCTGTCTCCCCGTCGTCGGCAAACTTGTCTACTACGGGAGAAGCACCTTAGAACATGAGGCCACCGAAACGGGTATTACTAGATTTAAGGGCATTAGAGTATGTTAAAACAAACACTTTACGATTAGAAGTAATCGAGAGTCTAAGACCCACACCGGTGTGTACGTGGCGGGGGATACGTCAACGTCGTTATAGACTGACTTGCCAGTGGTTAAAAGGTCAAGTTTAGAATCTCGGCTGGGGTAAACTGGAATGTTTTTGCATATGTGATTTTGTCAGTGATTTTTCCCCCATACGCTCTACAAGCTAATGCGGGTAAATGTCCTCTTCTCAAAAACTAAGCCGTTATTAACCTTGGTGCCTTCAACCTCTTCTTCACACACGCCTCTTAGATGAAAATAATAAAACTCACCATAAATAGTTGTAATGGAATTAAATCAACAGGCTTTGATTTATATTCACTTTACTGAAGTATATTTATATTGTTCAACTTCCATCCACTTTCTCAGTGGGAGGAAGTAGAAATAGTAGTAAAAGAAGTAACCAACCTAATTTCGTACAAACACTTGGCATATCAATGATATTAACTTAAAAGACTTCAACGAACGTCTTCTTCGTATCTCGCCTTCCAAAGCAATGATTTCAAAATGAGAACTCCTTTTGAGTTATGCATAAAGGGACGTTATTAGCAAGGAGGTGGAGTTTAAGGTGTGGGGGGAGGGGAGAAAGAAAGAACGAATCTAGCACTGATTTGAGAGATGCTGACTAAGGTTTCCTAAATTGAACTTTGGCGAGGCTTACTTCCTCATTACAAAACCAAGAATCTAATTCATTCTTTACTGTCAGCCTTGCCCTATTCTTCGGGGAGCTACCGACATAGTTACCACTGTGACGTCATTACAGAGGGTGGTGATGGGGGAGGTTCAATTCGATGTCTACCAATTCCATCATTTATCGCGTTCAACATGGAAATTGATTCAATATAATATAACAGCGCCTTGCTTCATGCCAAGATTACTTTAGTCATCTTTCAAAAGGAAGGGTGGAGCGGGAGGGAGAGACTTTAGAGAAGCAAAGAAGTTAATCAAAATATTCAAATCACGTTGACGAAAACACAACTTTCCACTTTTATATTTTTTTAAAGCAAGCCGATTGTCAAAGTATGGCTGACGAAGGGTAATAAATGAAATTCGATTAGGAGAATTTGTAAAAGTGAAAATAAAATTGTAAAAAATAAAATAATGGAGGGATATAATATTGGATAGAAATTTCCATTGTTTCCGTATTGAGCATGAATGGTACAAAAATAGAATAGACAATCAACTGGTAGTGAGTTACAAACGTGGCATAGGTTAGCGTTGACTATACCAAAATATTATTTCAAATTATAAAACTAACAATATGTGGGTTTTAATTTTGGCCCATTAAAATCATACTAATTTAAAATTGTAAACCAAATACAAATGTTCCTCTAAACCTCTTTTTCATTTCACTGGTAAAGTAATTATATTAAGTTATTTTAGGCTTGCCATGTTTTATAATTACACCTATAGTTTATGTAAGTACTTAAGCTTGATAATTGCAAGTTTGCGTCTCAAGATAATGTAAAACTCAAATCCTAGATTATTTTAAAGCTGAAGTTTAATAAGTTGATTCCTAAATGTACGGCCCTATACTATCAGTAAGGGAAAAAAATTAGAAAAACATCACGTTATTCGTAGAATGTGTAAATATATGTTTATAGCACTATTTAAAACTGCTATATTTATTAAATGCAAATAATTTTTTTAGATAAAATCAACAATAATTCACTTTAATAATATTTATAATTTACAAACAAACTCGATAACAAACATTATACAAAATAAAGCAATAGGTCAATACTGACACAGTCGTGAATGTAACTTATATAGGTTGAGTTTTAACTTATGTTACAAAAGCTAGGAGCATGTTACTTGTGAAAAATTAGGATGAAAATGTGTATAAAGTTTTGCTCTGAAATCATCACCAAAGTAGCAATGAGCCTTTTAAAATCATGTACTTAAGAATAAACAACAATTTTAGAACAATGTAATAAATGATTAGGAGAACAATAACTTAAGAGAAGTATATATATTTATTACTAAATGTACAGTAGGTAAACTTACAACAGCCCCACAACTTGTGAATGTGGGTAATGCCAGGCCTCCACCGTGGTTCGGATTCCACGTTAAACTGTAGGTCCTCCATTTCATCTCAACAATCACCATACCATTACACATTAGCTTAAGTGCGTATAACCCGAACGGGTAGTAAGACGCGGTGTTAATAATAATAATAATAATAATACAACCCGTGTGCAAACATTCATGTCTTATCATAGCAGATGTTCAAATTGCCGGCCACCAACATTCAGACAGTATTGACATCGCCAGAACCCGGACTGTCGCACTCTTTGAAACATGCCTGGTGTGTTTCGGACACTGTCCCACGCTTCGACAATTTGGGGCTGAAGGACGGATTAGCGTTACGCGGGTATGGTGTACACGACACTTTTGATGTGGCCCCACAGAAAGAAATCCAGGGGATTCAGGTCTGGCGAGCGTGCTGGCTAAGGAAGAGGAGGCCCTTGATGGTTGGATAGCAGAGTAAAAACATTTGATTTTCAACGGCTCATTGCTCCCTTAATAATGACTTCGGAGCCAAACTTAGTGATCGTCAGAGAAACATTTACCAAGGTTAGTAAACACTAGTGACCGTGGGGAATATATATTTATTACTTAATCAAAAGCATCAGTATAATTCATTGGGCTGGTGACTTCTTGGGGTAGGTACACAATCAATGGTCCGAAGATACAGAGTCGTAAGAAAATAACCTATCAGTTTATTATGTTCATTATATTTTGGTTAAAAAAAGAAAAAGAAGAGAAAATTAACATATTTTTTTATATTTTATTTCAAGGAATTTTATGTTTGAGTCCTAATGGGATATTAGAGCAGCAGTTCCCAAATAGGGGTACGTGCCAGGACGTTTGGGGGTACGCGATAATATATGCTTGATTGCGGAAAGAGCTACGTATATCAACAGTTTAATACAAAAAGATTAGTCGAAAGTTATTAAATTAACTCAACGATTTGATGAGGGGTGGTGTGAGCTTTCTTCTATATTTGAGTTTGAACAAATAATTTAAATGTAAAATATAGAATATTTTTATAATTATTAATAGATTAACAAATAAAATAAGTGTGTTTGTATTTATCGTAACTTTTGTTTTTTGAATGTAAAAATATTTACACTCTTTATTCAGCTTACTATCACATTGTTTTTTTAAATCCCATTACAAGGCCATTTATTTTCAGTTGCAAAAAAATTAATCAGAAATAACTACTACTGTAGAAGTTAAACATTTTGCTGAAAAAAAAATTAAGGGCACAATTTATGTAAATGGGCTGCCAAGAGGTATACGCTAGAGAAATAAGGTTAGGAACAGCTGTTTTAGAGCATTCAGTCAAGTTGGTACAGACAAGATCATTCATACGATTAGGTCAAGTCGTTTAAATCACTTAGGGATTCTAGAGCCTACAGTTGATTTGGCACTAGCAATATAATTCTTACGACAAGGCCAAGTCTTGTAAAGCCTCATCTACAGACTCCATACCCGTAGCTTTGTGATACGTAGTCCACGATCCGTAAGCAAAAGATGCCACAGTATCATATAGCTCTGTCTACAGAGTCCTGATCCATAAGTTTCTACCCCGTAAAAGTTGGATCAACGTTAACTTTCTAGGGACTAGTTTATACGAACTACCGATCACAGTTAAGAAGATATGTGAAGGCGCATCGAAAATAAAGCACCAAAGGAAGTGAAAATATCCGATGTATTTTCAGGATGTAGAGCAAACACTAATTATAAGTTTGATATCTCGAATCGTGTCATAGTTATATTTATTGTGAGATATTTAACTTATATTCCAAGTATATCCTGGACGTTTTATTAAAAAAGTAGGTTTGGTTTATTTTATTGATCAGCTGCCCGCTTGTCGTTTGCTCCTTTCTGTAGACAGTTTTCTATAGAAGAGTTTTATTGGACGAAGTCTCTGACCATCTCAATGGTTGACACGGTCATTTGATTAATGATATGGACAGTGTAGACTCAAAATAGATTTTCTTAGGACCACAGACTACTTACTAAGGACCTAAGGATACGGAGTTTGTTGAAGGAACTTAAGTCCCCTCGGGATTGTAGAACCTTCAGTACATTTGGTACGAACAAGATCATTACTACTATAAGATCAAGTCGTGTAGGTCCCCACGGTAGTCTAGAGTCCTCGGTTGAGTTGGTACAGACTGTACAGCTGTCAATGTTCGTCACGCCAAGTCCAACACGTCACAGAACACTTTATGAAATAGTGCGTGGCAGATAGCCATCCACCTCTCCGATAGCACATGAGTCCACACACACACACACATATATGGTAAAGCCAACATGCGTGCTACACGTGAAGCGGACGACACAGGGGAGAAATAAATGTGAAAAGGTGGGGGCATGATTTATTCATCGAAAAGGGACAGGTAGAGTCTTTTTTTTCTTTGATCTCAATATGATTTTGGTTATTAGCGTTTGAGACTTACTGTTGTGAGCTTTGAATAGAGCGTATCTTGCCTTCACTGGTCACGTGGTGTACGTCATAAAGCTAGCAATAACTGCATTACCATTGATGAAAGAATCAAAGTTCAAATTTATGTTGGTTGCTGTGGGCGATGGTCTTCTATATATGTCTTATAACTGTGGTTTTCCCATCCCCTCTCCAAGCTAGTATCGATACATTTTCTTTTAAACAACCTTATTCACCCATACCCTTTATATTAAGCTGTTAATATTATCTCTTGTTTTCAAAGTCAATGTTAAGAACCATTTGTGGAAACTAATAATCTTCGTACACCCCTGGAATTTGAAACAAAGACCCTTATAGGTGATTGGGAAACGTTTTAAGGTACCTGCAAGCATTTATTCACCCCGGTCAAAGCCAAGGCCAGTAACTAATCACTAGGACATTGGATGAGAAAGGAATGCCTGATGAAGACTGCAACTGAAAGAATGATAAGTGCGAAGAGAGGAAGAGGAATACGGAGATACCAGAATCTGGATTCAACCTAGGTGGGAGACAGATACTAAAACACCAAGAGATTGACTTAGAGGCAAGACTTGGAGGAGTATCATAGCTGGACCTGCCAAGAGGCAAAACTAATCATGATGATGTTACAAACACACTTAACCAAGGATATAGGTCCCAATATCTGTTGCATTTAACACCAAAGCCTACAGATTGAAATTGTTATTTTCAGTCACGATAGCTCATACACAAATAACAATTGCTAATGCATAAACCGATATCCTTTAATTGTGATAGACCTCTCTAGCCACTCAACCACTAGTAGAATTTAGACTATTCTCAATGGCTATAACACTCTTATACATGCTGTACAGTTTGAAGGTATGGACGTTTTGTCTGTTTGGTTATTTGCTGTCACCGGAACCCCATCCAAGGAAGCTCCCACGTCTCCCTCCCTCGCAAGAGAGAAAATATTTATCATAAAAGCTCAAAACTTGTAAAGTGCCACTAAAATAAAGAAAGTTACGTATTGGAAGCAACCATGCTCAAAGCGACCGGTGTTGTAAAACCACAAAAACTTTCACGGTGTTTGGAGCGATCAAACATGTTTTTAAAATTCACCCAAGAAAATGAGCTAGGTATGTGTCAAAAATAACATGTAAACAAAATAATTTAAACGATAGCTTACATAACCTAACCTAACTTAACCTAAATAACTTAACTAACATAATCAAACATAATCTAACACGACAAACTTAAATCTAAGGAATTAGGTCAACCTGCAAAAAAACCACGCAAGACCTTCATAGAACTGGGTAAAATAAGTGATAAAATGATAACATATTTCGGTGACCTGACGGTCTAGGGGTAAGGTGTCAGACTTCTGTGCTGGCGGCCGGGGTTCAATCCTTGGTCCCGGGATAGATTTATCTGATTACCAAACCCTTCCTTCACCTCTGACAAGACATCTTGTGAATGTAGGGAATGCCAGGCCTCCACCGTGGTTCGGATTCCACGTTAAACTGTAGGTCCTCCATTTCATCTCACAATCACCCTACCATTACACATTAGCGTAAGTGCGTATAATCCGAACGGGTAGTAAGACGCGGTGCTAATAATAATAATAATAATAATATATAACATGTTTCGGGACTTCGAAAAGACGAAGGACTTGAAAATATGTCTTAATGCGTTAAGCTACGTGAACAAACTATATTAAAATACTGTACTTAAATATAATGGACATTGCACATTGTACATTTTGTAGGCCTATATGAAAATAAAAATAATTATTTACAGAGATTAGACATCTGCAACTAAATTTAGTAAATCAATAGTCTAGGCACGTAAAAGGAAAATGACTCACAATATAATGTGGTCACTTCCGACACACATGTTAAAAATCTGATCGAATACAACACGATTGTTGCTTGGCCACTCTGAACACGGTCGTTCCAACATGACACCAAATAGAAATATGGCTCCCTAAATATGTGTCAAATATATAGATACAAGTTTAAGGGCAGTTGGGAGATTGTATCAGAATGCCTAATATAGTAATACCTACATAATGACATTCTGTGAGTAGGCTCACTGTGTCAAGGTTATTCTAGTAGTACCTCCACAATGGCAGACTGAGATTACTTTTATATGTTTATCTAACATAACACCTGTGTCAACACTGATCAGAATAACATTCTTCAGAGTTTTGTTACTGTGGGTGTTGTTTGAAAAGTGTCAGTTGTGTTTTAAGAGGTTATTAATGACAGCTTATTATTTTAACAGAGAAAAGGCTGACATGCATATTATTTATGGCCATGCCAATGGAAATGTTGCTGACGCACGTCATATCTACGAGGAAACGTACCCCAATCACACGATTCCATCCCATGCATTATTTGTGAACATCTATCAATTACTGTGTGAAGATGGCTCTTTTCAATCCCGTGCTATGGATCTTGGGCGTCCCAGAAGTGTTTCTTCTCCCGATATTGAAGTTCTTGTTTTGAGAAGAGTGAAAGAGAATCCAAGCTCTAGTGTAAGATGAATTGAAGCTATTGAAGATGTCAGTGCACCTCTGGCCTGTAAAAATCTTGGTGAACAGTTGATCTACCCATACCATGTTCAACGAGTGCAGGTTCTCACTCACCGTAAATATCAAGAAAGGGTGGTGTTTGCCAATAACTTCTTGGAAAATTAGTTATGAGACCAGATTTAGGTGCTCACATTCTTTTTAGTGAGGAAGCTAGATTTAATAGATATGGCATTGTGAACTTTCATAATAATAAGCAGACGAAAATCCTCATGCAATTCTATAATCAAGACACCAAGAGCGATATTTAATCAAATGTTTGGCTGGCCATTTTAAGAAACAGATTAATAGGACCACTCGTGTTGACCCAAACTAGATGGTGCAGGCTATCATAATGTTCTAGTGAATGCATTTCCCAATTTATTGGAAGATGTGCCCCTTATATAAAGATAATGAATGTGGCTTACGCATTACAGGGCTCCGCCTCATTTTTCGCTAGGTTGAAGAGGTCCAGTCACGTGGTTCCCCAGTCCCCTGACCTTAATCCTCTGGATTCGTTTGTATTATGATAGTTAAAGAGCTTAGTTTACTCGTATCAAGTAATTGATTTAGTAGATTTACAACAGCGAGTTAAAAGCGTTTGTCAGACGATTCGGATGAGGCAAGGGATATTTCAAAGCGTACGCAAGTCAGATTCGAAGATGTGAAATTTGTGTGGAAATGAAAGGAAAACATGTAGAACACCTTTTGAAGTGATGAGGTAGTCAATGTGTGCTATGTAAGCCCAAATAACATTTTGATTTTGTATTCAATTTATTTTCATTACCGAAATATAGAATTGTCTGTATCTCTGTGTGAGATGGTATACGGAACTGTGCTTAGTTGGACATTTTAGTAATTTTAATGAGTATTACAAGATCCTAAGGCTCCGAACTCTTTTTTTTAACAACCTGTATAGGCTACAAGAGACTTAGCCCTTTATTTAAAAAAAAGCGTGTTCATGTAATATGTGACTTTAGAGAAAGTATTTTCAATATATTGTTTGTTGGGGAAATATCATCCATCATTCAATATTCGAGAGACTTACAATTCAACGAATGGAAAATAAAAATGACAGTGAAAAACGCCACTAATGGCTGAAATAGAAAAGTCACAACGTCAAAAAGGGTGAAAGGGGGGGATTGGGTGAAAAAATAAAAGAAGAATAGAAACGAGTTGATCCCAAGTCCTGTCAGCACTGCCAAGTATTTACATAGTTTCCTATTCCATCTCTTCTTTGTGCTATTACAGATGATTTCCCTCAGGCATTTTAAGCCGTTGTGTCTGCTACAGCCTCCTCCGACAAAGACACAAAAGTGAGTATTCAAATTACAATTTCTAACGAATTTCTCATTGAAATCAACCATTCACAAGAGAATGTTAGCAAAGACATGTCTTCCAGGGACATTGACATTTTAAAAAAGGAAATTAAACTATCCACATGCCGTCGATAGTATTTCTATATTAAGACAAGCTTCTAGGTAGTTGAGAGGGAGCAAGGGACACGGTACAAATTAACTTTGAGCAAATACTCTTTGTTTGCTGTCAACATTAGTATTATTCGTATTATTTCATTGATCTTGTTAATATATTATATCAAAAGTGACAACTTCAGATAAAATGGCTTGACGTATGAATATATTAAAGTAGTTTTAACAGTTGTTATAACTGTAAGCTCTTGTTTTTCCTAACGTGTTCCTATTAGACTCTGTTGTGTGTTGCTATAATTTTGAAAAATAAGGAAAACCAAACAAACAAAAATACAAATTTAGATCAATCTTTATTCTCGTTGGTAGATCTTACTAGTGATTCTTATGGAATCGTGTCCCATGTAACGTTTAAAAATGTAGACATTTCTTACATAAAATATGATTAATTAAAATATATAGTCTTAAGTGTGGAAGCTTACATAGTAATTTAGGCCTACTGTTTACTGTTCACTGTGTATGCCATACGTATAAAAGTATAACTAGTATGTAGCATACACAATATTATTTGATCCTTTACAAACTTATTTAAATGAGTTCCTACAGGAATAGAATGAAGATGAATTAAAACAAATATTATTCCACCAAGTAAAGAAAATAAATAACGGGTTTTTTTGTATTTGACTTTTAATAAGATAGTGTTTGAAGAATATAATGATTCCCTCAAGTATATGACCCGCATCGGTGGGTATACGGATTAATACGTAGGTCTCGCCTGACCTCTTACAGTGACGTCAGACTAAGAATACCTTTATGATGTATTGAGGTGTGTGTGTGTGTGTGTGTGTGTCCCAAATGAGTCCCCTATCTCCCTCACATTTAGTATTAATATGCGAATAGCACGAACGGCTGGTTGGTAATATGTCATAAAACTCAGAAATTGTGTATTTGCCCTCACTGCAAAATATACAGTAGCCCCATGGCTTCTTCGGTGCTGACTTCTGACAGTCAACATTTAGGTATATACCTATATTTTGACTGTCAAAAGTGACAGCTGCTAAACACATGTTTTTTCAAATCATATGGTTCAGCGTAGGGATACATAATTTGGTCTGGGAACTTTTCAAAGCCGTCAGCTGTCAGCTGTGATCTGTCGGTCAGCACCAAAGAAGTCATGGGGCTACTGTACCTATAATCAATTACACGGTGCACTAAACAGACTTTTTCGCTCATTTGTCTAAGTTATGAATTTTGAGGGGGGAAAAAGCATTGCATTTCACCAAAGAGCATATACATGAAATAATAGACACTGTTACAGAATAACATTATTTGTTATGAGCATTTTCAACTCCCCATTTCCCAAATCACTATTTAAATATGCTTATAGGCCGGGATTGTAAAATATTGATTTTATAAAATACTATTTCAAATAAAAGTTGTTTTTTGTAAAGATTCCTACAACTTTTAATGATATGCTAAATTATATTTAAAAGAGTTATAGGAGATATGACTAAAATTGAAAATTCACGGTTATGTAAAGTATCTTGTCATTTTCATTAGGAGATGAGATACAGCACTTTGTAATTTAAAACCGTGCCTAGATAAGAGTTTTAATCAAAATCATTAAATCCGTCTTTGAAAAAAAATATGTTTATCTCTTTTCTCCCATAAGTAAACTACCTCTAATTTTAGGGCTTAGATATATAATTCCAAAAATTTCCTCTTGGGAACTTGATGAAAACCCTAGTTATCAAGGTTAGCATGATCTTTAAAATATTGTCGGCTCTAGTTCCAGTAACAGACAGACAGACGGCATTGAAAAAAATAATTATTTCGGGTTCAAGGGATCATGAAATTTTGACATTCATCTAAATTTTAGATTCAATTTTGTTGACGCTCACAATACTATTTGTTCCGAGGGGTCGCGAGAAAGTATATAAGAAATAAGCTAGTCCTATATCTCGTCCACGGTTAGAGTGGTGGTAAATGACGGCTGGCAAAAGTTACCAAATCTACTCTCATAATATATCCCTTTACCAAACAATATGAGCTGCAAGACCAAACTGTAAATTGATTTGTTGTCACTTTTGGCAGTCAAAACTTTTCACAATAAACAATTTGTTTTTAATGGTATTTTCTTATAAGAGTTTTTTATATCTTTTGTTACCAACACTACTATAGTAACTGGACTAAATATACCTTCACCTTACTTCCAATGGCATATACATTACGTCCGCTTTACAATGAAGTTTAGTTCTGTATAATCAAGGTCTCTTCAATATACATTACACACTTCTAGTTTATATGGCTCATAAGACTATGTACAGTTAAGTTCAAATATAGGAAGGACCATTGTAAATAGAATAGAAATTTATGTCATTGCTTACGTCACCCAGTACACAGCGGATGTATTTTAATACTAAAACATCCACACATACATATTATTTTTAATAAGTATGGTAATGACGTTAGTTGGACATTGGTGTGTATTTTAAAGGTTTATATACTATTTAAAAGTTCCAAAATATGATCTGATTTTTAACTACTTAGTTTGTCTTCCATAGAGCTTCGTATATGTAACGTGTAGTCTTGTGTACTAAGTGACGTCACACGTATCTTGTGTACTGAGTGACGTCACAAGCTAAATCGGATATATTTCTACATCTGGCGCTACCTTTTATTCTCTTTACATTGAGCAGGCCTGTAGTCTACCTATGTCTTCTATAGATAGAGAAAAACACCTTAACACAAGAATTTTCCCTATCAGACATCTTAGCTCAGTTGTTAGCGTGTCTGTCTGCTGAACTAAGGGTCCCAAGCTCGATTCCTGGCATAGTCGAAAGATTTATCATTGGTGACTACATGGCTTACCCTTTCAAAGTGATGAATTAAAGGCTGGGGACTGGATGTTGTGCTTGTCCTAGTTTTAAGTTGGATTATAGTTCATATGAAGCTACGACGGGCCTAACAAGCTTGAATTAAAAAAAATGAGCCAGGCCACAAGCTGGAAACAATAGTGGATGTAAAAAACACCAACGATTCCATGTTAGTGACCAATTAGAATTAAAATTAATAAACCACTTGAGGAAGAGTGAAAGAGATCACGAGTTTAGGTTCGTATGCTAACAGTTTTAATAGGAAAATATTTGTTGGATAAAATATATCAAATATTGCTTCAGTAATTAAACTTAGTTTAGTTCCATAGGCCTACACATTGTAATCTTAACAGCTATTTAATATTTTGTGATAAACATTGTGACAATTAAACATAAACCTTCTAAATGAAGATAAAGGTTTTGTTAAAGATATGTGATGCTCATGACAAATATTAAAGAACTGTTAAAATTACTTTATTTAGAAAATTTAACTAAACGTATCTAGTGAGGCAATATTAAATTGAATTGGCAAAAAAAAAGTTTTATAAAAGCTGTAAAATATTTATCTCAATTCAACCATCTTTAAAGACTTATCCACAAAAAAAATTGTTGAAGAAAACGTAATTATATAGGCCAAAGTAAAGCATTTAATAGTTTAAAATAATCTAGTTTTTTTTAATAAGCCCTTTTACTAGCCCAAGGGTGATTTTGACTAAACAATGGAAAATGTTACTAAATCGAGTCTACATAGTTTATACCATTGTTAAGCCTACGCATCCAATAATGAGTATTCCAAAAACAACCAAATACACTAATGAGCTATGGACTAACTTCAAGACTAAAAATAGGAAGATTTTCGAACCAAAAGTCAAGCTGATTTAGTCTTGTTTGCCGGAGACATGAGATTAGGGGCTCAAAATTAGCCATGATGAGTGGTTTTTTTCTAACTTATTTTCCACTCTTCCTCCTCGCAAATTCTGTAATATTTCCTCTAAAATCTTTAGTTCTCATCTCTACCCTGTTAGCTTAATTAAGTGCTGAGTGCAAATATCGCGGACGGGTAGTTTGACACATTGGGGAGGAAACAAACCGATTTCAATAGGCGTCTCGAACCCGATACTTTAGAATTAGGTCTGTCACAGCAAGCCAAAAGGCAGTTATAAAAAAGAATCACAACACAGCTATGAAAGTCAGTTACTAAAACAAAGTAGCTTAGTTTGAACTCAATAAAAAAAAATTAAAAGCGCTCGCTTATATAAAAGAAAACTAATCAAAATAAATAACCTCTGGGCTGTGTTTATTTTTGTCCCCCAACATCTTGACTGAAACGTGACGTCATATCCAACACATGTTAGGGGAGGGATCCAGCCTGGCTACCTACATCACGAGATGCACTGCAGCGTGTTGTGTGTGTGTGTGTGTGTGTGTGCGTGTGTGTGTGTGTGTGTGAAGGCCCCATTATGTGATGTAATGTGTGTATGGCGTGGACGAACTGCTGCCATGCAAAGTGATGATGGCAGTTCTATAACACCACTACCAATTCGAAGAAGAAAAGAAGAAGAAGAAAAAACGAGAATGAGAGACTGAAAGGGGAGGCAGGAGGATTGAGTGAGAATGGAAAGAGCAATCTTGAGAGTAAGAGATGATAAATAACATTTAAAAAAAAGTGTCTCCTTCAAGAAATAAGATGAAATAACGAAAGAAAGCTACGAAAGAGTGAAGTTGAAAGAAGTTGGTAATGGGGGTTAAAAAAAAAGAAAGACGAGTTGGAAATAGGGCTTGATGCCAAATTGAGCTCTCTTTAAGCAAAAAAAACAACACAAAATATAATGTGTTTGAAAAGTTCATTCCACTCAGAGTATGCTTGATGTGTGAGGAGCTAACCAAAGGTCCTTCCTTCCTTGCTCTCTTTTATCCTCCTAACACAAGATACGACAATGATCAAAGTTTTTTATTTTTGTAAACATAAAAACAACAGCACATCAACCAGCAAATGGCCTCACCTGAAGAGAGGAGATGATCTTCTTCGCGTAAGATGCCAGATCCAGGCAGGTGATCCAGGCATTCCCTTCCACACTCAAAACTCTTGTCTTGGATGTGCTTTTTTTTCGTCGCTGTTTTTTTTAAATTAATATATTTACTACCAAAAATTCTCTTTCGAAACAATCGCTTACCGTAGAGAACGAAACGACCTGCTCAAGTGTTTAGTCTGCACCAACACGACACATTAGTCTTCAACTTGGACTCCTCACGTTTCATTTGACAAGTCAAGAAAAATAACAACTTGGATACACATTTATAAATACATCTAACACTTAAGTTCCCGATAAATATATTAATAATCATAGAATATGTCATATATATATATATATTTAAGAATATTTGGCAACAAGAATAACAACAATTATTAAAGATTGAAATTTCTTTCTTTTTTTTTTTAAGGGGGAAAGGGGTTTAGGGAGACGAGATTAGGAGGTAGCAGTAGGCCTATAGGAGAATAAACATAGTTTTCTTTCTTTACATCTATATAATATAATCTTTGTTTGGTTTTTTTTTAGGACGGTCTTGCACCCTCGTGATGTCAACTAGACGCGGCTTCACAACGCACTGAAGGTTGTCCAGTGAAACGTACACCCCCGCTGCATATCGAACTAGCATTGGCGGGAGGGGAAGAAAGGAGTGGGGGATGAGACAGGGAAGGATAAGGGGGGGTGGGGTGTTGAGACTTTACTCCCACCAATCCCAGTCCAGCACACGCTATGGAGGGGGAGGAGCTTAGCGCCACACGGCCAGGCAGTCGCTTCCAGTGACCCACTTTCCTCCCCTCATCCTAAACAGATTCATCTCTTTAAACAAAACAAAAAAAATAATAATAAAAGGGACACACACACACACACAGAAAAATCTCCCATTCAACCAAAACACTCTAACATAAGATAAACAATTGAACCACGAGTAGGCTATGTAAACAGAACAGACATGCATTCGGAACGCAAAACAAAATTATTTTACGGGCCGCTTGAGTGGATTGTATTTACGGCTGGAAATGAATCGTTTAACAACATTTTTGTAGATGGACAATGGGAACGAATTTAGCACTCGCGTCTCAAAATATATCACTAATTAAATATTGTATTCATGAAATGTAAACTTGGCCTTTTGCATAATCGAAAATAGACTACCTTCACGCAAATGTTGGTTCATTTCCCCTAAAATACTACCTTACTCGTATCTATTCCGTTAGCATAAATTATCTAGTAACCCTAATGGAGAGGTTTACTAAGGTGCGATGAAAATAGAAAAGAGCACTTTAAAAATGGAGTTTATATTTTATTTTAATACAATCTTTTAAACGTGCATACCTTTTAGACTAACAAGAACACAACTTACCAACTAACTTAACACCAGAAAATATAAAGTACACATTAATTCATTACTGTAAAAGGTGACCTGGCGGTCTAGGGGTAAGGTGTCAGACTTCTATGCTGGCGGCCGGGGTTCAATCCTCGGTCCCGGCACAGATTTATCTGATTACCAAACCCTTCCTTCACCTCTGACAAGACATGTTGTGAATGTGGGGAATGCCAGGCCTCCACCGTGGTTCGGATTCCACGTTAAACTGTAGGTCCTCCATTTGATCTCACAATCACCCTACCATTACACATTAGCGTAAGTGCGTATAACCCGAACGGGTAGTGAGACGTGGTGATAATAATAATAATAATTGTGGGTAGGACCTATATCATTATCGGTGTGTCTTGAATGACAGCGGTGACCTGGTGGTCTAGGGGTAAGGTGTCGGACTTCTGTGCTGGGGTTTGGGGTTCAATCCTCGGTCCGGGTATAGATTTATCTGATTGCCAATCCCTTCCTTCACCTCTGACAAGACTTGTATTAATCACAACTTGTNGTAAGTGCGTATAACCCGAACGGGTAGTAAGACGCGGTGCTAATAATAATAATAATAATAATAATAATAATAATAATTACTGTAAAACATAAAGTCTCAATTTCTTCAATGATAATTTTTTCGTACGTTATAGTGCTTAGAGTAGAGCTATACCTTGGGTAGTGTGGCCCAGTACTTTGGAGTCCCTAGGTCATGTTCCTTGAAGGGCCGCCGTGATTAAGAGTGTACAAGCTTAGATAGAATACAGAAATAGTTCCAGAAAACGACAAACCATTGTATTTTAAGCCGTGTGGTTTGTCAGCGATAGATAATTTTTCGCTGAGCAAGGTACCCACCATAAGGTGGAGATATAGGTGACTCGAGAAAAGGTCAGTGTATTTTTTAGTTTTTATATAAATACACGTTTTTGGCATAAATAAATAAGACATTTCTTCAATAGAAACATAGAGTTTAATTTTTTACACATGGTAATATCAGTAGTTCTTGAATGTGTCATAGGTTTCCTAGAATTTAATGACCAACTCTTATCTTCATTTAAAAAGTGTGTCATTTAATGTAATTGTGCTCATAGCAGATAGGCCTATTCCAACTATTTTTTTAAACATAACTTGAAGAAAATTAAACTCCATGTTTATAATTAAGCAATATTATATTTATTTCAGCAAAGAATAAAAAGTTTTGCTATGAGAATTGCAAAATAATTGGCCTTTACTTATGTTTCCTACATTACCTTAACATTCCGTTACTAACTGGAGAAAGAGTAACATTCAGAAAATAAACGTTAGTATTTCAATATAAATTAATTAAAGGAGACCTGCTTCAGTGGCTGCATTGTCTAAGGCATCACTTTCGTGTTAGACTAGACTGCAGATGACAGGATGATCGGGGTTCTAATTCTCGTCGGGTTTACTGAGGGTGGTTTTCACAAAAGTTTTTCCACTCCCCCTCCATGCAAGTGTGGGTACATTTTTCCTAAATTAACCTTACTAATCCCTTAAACTAGTAGCGTAATTAGTCCCTACATATGTTTATAACCTGAAAGGTAGTAAGATGTGGTTTGTAAAAAAAATTAAAATAAATCAAAACGGTTAAAATAAATTAAAGTAGTCTAAGGTGTAAATCTTATCTCAGAAGGTAGACGCGATATAGCCTTCAGTAGGCCTACTTGTTGAGCTAAGATGTCTGACTATGCATAAAAGCACTAGGTCCATTAATAATGGGTCTTTGCAAATAATAACTTACATAATTTTATTTGACATGTGTAACCACACTAGTTTATAAAATGTATTTATTTTAAAATATTTGATAAAAAAAAGTTATATAACCAGCCTAGGCCTAAACCTATATATAAGGGGGCTTATTATTTAATCAGGGAAATAATTGAACATTATACTACCTGTATTGCATTATAGTCTTATATTTAGATGCAAACATGTAGGCCCATCAAAATTATAGTGACGATTTTTGTCTAGACGAATTTGGAGCTCTGACTAAGCCCTGAAAACTTCTAAAACATAACCGTCTAAAAATGGTGCTTAGGCCTATATCTATATAGTTTTTCTTTTGCTTTTTTTCCCCCACAGATCACTACTTCATGTAGGTATGTGTTCTATACAAGTTTTAATCACACTATTGGAGTAGGTATGTAGAAGAGAGAATGAAAATTAAAAATACCGTTAGTATATCTGGCTGGGACTCAATTTCTGACTACCCACTCACCAGATAACCAAACTAGATAAGCCTGACATTTATTCCACGTGACCAGCCACATGTTTTGATATGCCTTAAAACGTATTTTTACTTTGGCGTTAAACACAAGCTTAATAATTAGTTACTTAATATAAGGTGTCACGAGATTCATTCCTATGAGCGTGGAGGGAGGATGGGAAAAACACCTGGCATTTATCTGCCAA
This sequence comes from Timema californicum, assembly GCA_902141385.1. NCBI lineage: Eukaryota > Metazoa > Arthropoda > Insecta > Phasmatodea > Timematidae > Timema > Timema californicum. The sequence goes on from CABFOW010000125.1 coordinate 435,871, forward strand.
CAGCCCTGCCCTGTGCAACCCGCATGTCTAAAAGGCCGATACAAAACAAAAACTTTTATGTTTGGATATTAAAGATAAAAACTGACAGTGGAGAGTAAAATAATTTTTTTTAAACAATCAAGTACACATAATTTATAAAAATAGATTTATTAATGTAATGTTAGTAGAGATATAAAACTGTCAAATCATGAATAAATATGAAAGGAGATATAATGAACTTGAGGCTCGGGTCTAGAAAGGCGAAAAAAGGGCCACAGGGATAACGAGAAATAAAATAACTGAGACTATGACCAAATAAATTATTCTATTTTTATCCCTCTTTCACACCATGAGAGTAGTTGGCTTCTATTAGGAGGCTGGCACCTCCTAGTTATTTTGGATATTTGATAGTGGATGAAATATTTGTCGTAAGGCGATAACTATTATTTTTACAGGCACTAAAATAAAAATACCAGTAATGTATTGTACGTCACCGAGTTCGAATCCAGATATTTTTTAAAAATATTTGTGTGTGTGTGTATTTGTTCCTGCATACTGATAGTAAGATATCAGATGACGGTTAGATATGTCACTTATAAAAAGTTTCCCACTTCGGTGGCCGCACGGTCTAAAGTACTATTCTCACAGACTAGTTTGCCTATGACGGGAAGATCGAGGTTCAAATCTCTGTCGGGTGTACTGAGGGTGGGTTTTATAAATGGGTTTTACACTATCCCTCCACGCAAATGTGGGTACATAGTCTATAAATATAACCTACCAAATCCCTAAAACCATTAGCGTAATTAGTACATAAGCGTAAAACCGGAACGGATATTAAGACGCGGTGCAAAATAAAATATAGACTTATATAAAGAGTTAGACCCTATATATTAAACACATTACTAATAATATGGTAGGGGAGACCGGGGATGGTTGTCACATGGGTTGGTTGTCACAAAGTCTATTGCTCGGCTGCTAGACGGCACACGTGTTCC